>MU752639.1:132534-156657 GCA_026770625.1 Nicotiana glauca | reverse complement strand
GACTGATTGAGGCCGATGGCCATATGTGAGGATATGTTGAGTGATGTAAGGAGGCTTTCAGGCCTCGAGTGTGATGTGTAAAGGCTTTAAGACCTTATGATATTGCGCTTCGGCTGTAGGAGCCCCTCTGTAGTCTGTACACACCCCCAGTGAGTGCAGGGTACCCAGGTGAGTTGGGAGTGGGCCCGAGAGGCCGATGTTGTGTTTTGTGAGTTGGGAGTGAGCCCGAGAGGCTGATGTTGTGTGTTTTCTGAGTTGGGAGTGAGCCCGAGAGGCTGATGTTGTGTGTTGGTGAGTTGGGAGTGAGCCCGTGGGTCTGATACTGTACTGAGAGTTTGATATTGAGCCCGAGGGGCAAGTTTCTGATTATTCCTTACTTGTGGAAATTGTTTGTCTTCATTGTTTTAAAAGAGAATTATTTGATACTTCACGGTTTTATTGTGTAACTGATTATACTGCTTGAGATAATGCTATATTGTGCCTTTATCAGATTTCATGCTTTCAGTCATTATTTATTTTTATTACTCACTAAGTGGGAGTACTCACTTTACTCCCTGCACCTCGTGTGCAGATGCAGGTAATTGTTCACCCGGTAGCGGGTTTTGAGCTGATTGGAGATTTTGCCATCGTAGCTGAGCAAGGTGACCGCCAGCGTTCGCGGCACCGTATCTTTTCTTTTGATTCTAAATTCTAATATGTATATTACTGGTCCTATAGTAGTGTTTAGATTCCTTAGCTTCTCATGACTTGTGATACCCCGATTTCGGGCTGAGTTGGGCTGGTTCCCCGTTTTATCATTTTTCTTCCGCATTTATGATAATGTTATCTTTGGTTTTGACTCGTTCGTGTTAAGTAATTGTTAAAAGAGGTATTGTTAATCTGTTGGCTGGCCTTGTCTTTACGAGAGGTGCCATCACGACCGGATTTGGGATTTTGGATCGTGACAGTTATTTTGCAGGGAGAAAGAGTAAACAATATATACATTGTAGATCTGTTCGCATTTTCAGAAAATGAATTACTTGCTTAAGTGTGTTGGACAATGGTCCCTACTTTGGCATAAGAGACCTGGACATGCAAGTCTAATTCAACTCAACAAATTAGTCTCCAAGGACCTGGTGATAGGACTGCCTAACATCAAGTTTAAGAAAGACAAAGTTTGTGAGGCTTGTGCAAGGGGGAAGAAGGTATGATCCTCTTTTAAATGCAAGAAAGTGGTAAGCACGACCAAAATGATGGATCTGGTTCATATGGATCTCTATGGACCATGGAGAACATTAAGCAGAGGTGATAAAAGATATGTGATGGTGCTTGTTGATGATTACTCTAGGTTTACTTGGACATTGTTTTTAACATCAAAAGATGAAGCATTTGAATGTTTACCTCTTTTGTTAGAAAAACTGAGAAATAGCTAGGTAATCAACTTGCATCAATTAGGTCTGATCATGGAACTAAATTTGAGAATACTAAGTTTGTTGAATTTTGTGATGTACATTGCATGGATCATAATTTTTCACCCCCTAGGACTCTACAACAAAATAGAGGTAGTTGAAAGAAAGAATATGACACTTGAAGATATGGCTATGACTATTCTTCTTTCTAGTAAACTGCTCCATAGCTTATGGGCAGAAGCTATAAACACTTCATGTTATATCATTAATAGGTGCATGACTAGACCTCTTGTAGGGAAGACTCCCTATGAGTTACTTAAAGGGAGAAAACCAAATATTTCCCATCGTAGGGCATTTGGGTGCAAGTGCTTTGTGACAGCAATTAAAAGAACTCCCTAGGTAAGCTTGATCCCAGAATTGATGGGAGTATTCTTATGATATTCTTCACATAGAAAAGCTTATAAAGTGTACAACAAAATAACTATGTGTGTAGAAGAAAGTGTACATGTGGTTTTTGATGAAACTAACATTCTTTCTGAGAGACAAGAACATGAAGATAAAGCTATTAGGCTAGTAAAAAGTTTAAATGAAATCTCAGCCCAAGCTGAAGCTGCACTAGAAGAAAGAACAGTTGATGGAATAGGTTCTTCCATCCAAGGCAACCTAACAAGGGGAACTGAACAAAGAGGAACTGAATCTAATTCGTGAATAGAACCTGTCCATAAGCCTGTTCCTCAGCAACAAATCATGGGAGAAACATCAAGTAGAAACCAGTTGGTTGTGAAACCTTACAAGTATCAAAGTTATCATCCTATTGAGAATATAATTACTCATCCAACTTCTGAAATTAAAACTAGATCTTCATTAAAGAATCTATGTGATTCTGATGCTTTCCTATCTCTTATTTAACCTAAAAATATTGTTAAGGCTTTGCAGGATGCAGACTGGGTGAATACAATGCAAGATGAACTCAATCAGTTTGAAAAGAGTCAAGTTTTGCATCTGGTTCCAAGACCAAAGGACAGATCATTAATTTGAACTAAATGGGTCTTCAGAAACAAACTTGATGAAGATGGAACTGTTACAAGGAACAAGGCAAGGTTGGTCGTTCAAGGTTATAGCCAAGAGGAGGTCATATACTATGATGAGACCTTTTCTCCGGTTGCAAGGTTGGAAGCAATAGGACTCCTCATAGCCTTTGATGCATACATGGAATTTACTCTTCACCAAATGGACGTCAAGAGTTCCTTCCTCAATGGCTACTTAAATGAATAAGTGTTTGTCAAGCAACCTCTAGGGTTTGAAAGCAATGAGTGTCCTGATCATGTATACTGACTTGACAAGGCAATCTATGTACTCAAGTAGACTCCTAGAGCATGGTATGGATGACTATAAAAATTTCTGCTTGAGCATGGCTACAAGAGAGGTAAAATTGGTAACACTCTATTCTTGAGGGAAAAATGAAAGGATCTTCTAATAGTACAAATATATGTTGATGATATAATTTTTGGAGCAACCACTAACAAACTAAGTAAGGAATTTTCTATACTAATGGAGTGTGAATTTGAAATGAGTATGATGAGTGAGATTAATTTCTTTTTAGGCTTAAAAATTAAACAAAATTCAAATGGAACCATGATCCATCAGAAGAAATATGTAATAAAGTTGCTTAAGAAGTTTAAAATGGAAGAATCAAAGGAAATAGATACTCTTACTGTAATAGCCACAAACTTGGACATCGATGGACCTGGTTCATCTGTTGATCAGAAGTTATATAGGGGTATGATTGGTTCATTTTTGTATCTTACTACTAGCAGACCTAACATTTTGTTCAGTGTAGGGCTTTATGCTCGATTTCAAGCAAATCCAAAAGAATCCTACTTGACCGCTATCAAGAGAATATTGAGATACTTGAAATGCACTACTGACCTTTGCCTTTGGTATCCAAAAGGTAGTAACTTTAACCTAGTGAGATATGCGGATGTTGACTATGCAGGTTTTCTTGTGGACAGGAAGAGCACCTCAGGTATGTCATACTTTCTTGGTTCATGTCTTGAGTCATGGACTACTAAAAAGCAAAATTCAGTGGCCTTATCTACTGCTGAAGTTGAGTATGTTGCTGATACTTCTTGTTGTGCTCAATAGCTGTGGATTAAATAGCAGTTAATGGATTTTGGTATTGATGTTGGTTGCATCCCTATTTTTTGTGATAACACTAGTGCTATTAGTATGACAAAGAATTCGGTTCATCATAAAAGAAATAAGCACATAGATGTTATATACAATTTTTTAAGGGATAACTATGAGAAAGGATTGATCACTATAGAGTTTTGTGCTACTAATAAGCAGATTACTGACATATTTACAAAAGCACTGAGTAGAGAGATCTTTAAAAGGAACAAGTTAGAATTTGGGATGATTAAGATCACCTAATGGAACCAGTTCAGAATGCACAATGAATTTTTATTTTATTTTTTTGGTTAGAAAATTTGGAACTTGTATAAATATACAGATTAATCTTTGCTCAATCTCATACTGTAAATAGTATACTCTTGTGTCATGTGTTAATATGACTCACTTATCTCTAACAAAAGTTTCTCTATTTTGGAAAATTGAGGCATGATCAAGAGGATTCTCAGTGAAGAACCTGGTTCATCAGTACTGGATCATCTGAATAACTAGGTATGTTTCCTACACTCTGCACAATTAGAAGTATTAATATTTAATTCATGAGCAGAGTCCTACCTTTGTTCAAAAACGTCAAAAAGCTTGCCCTTTTAAGTTTGAACCAGTTCCGTTTCAACTAGACTCGTCACCGTATTAAAATGCCTAGATTTTAGGGAAGCTTAACCGCCTATTCAACCTGCAATTTCAAGGTCATTAGACTTCTATTTGACTACTAAAAGATGTCATTGTGTATTAATTACCCCCTCCCTTTAAATCCATCAACATCACCACTGCCACTCTCCCATAATTTTCAAAAACCGTCACAAATTTTCTGTCTTCTCTTATCTTCTCTTCAAAAATTCAAACCTTCCATTTTTTTTAGAATATAGAGAGAATGAAAAACCTCCAAGATAACCCATGCACACCTACTCCACCTACTTCCTCAGATTCCTCCGCTACTCCTCAACCCAACACTACCCCTCACCCTAGGAGAAGGCGACTAAAGATGCTTGCTCGCAAAATTGTGGCTACAAGTGCGCTTTTAAGGAAATTAAATGCACAATTAAAGGCTAGTCAGGCCCAAGATTTCCAGAATTATGATGATTCTTTCAAGTCTGCGAGTGAGGGGGAAGGAACTGGGACTTCTGATTTTGAACAGGCAACATCTGTGCAAAATCCCTCTACTGAGGTAATTTCTCATCTAGCTGAAAAGTTGGAAAATCAATTTGTTTTGGTTGGGTCTGTTATGGATATAGAAACGACTGAGTCAAGAAGGAGAGGAGGTAAAAATGAAAGACAAAAAAATAAAGAGTGGGGGGTAGTGATGAGAAGGGAAAAGGGAAAGAAGTGGTTGATTCTTCACGCATCTCTGAAATGGTTAAAATGGCTATCTGTGTGGCTGAGCCAGAAAAGGTGGTAGAAAGTAGCAAAAAAAATAGGGGAAAGTGGTTCAGAGGAAGCTGCTGAAGGACTAGTAAATCTTAGCAAGCATACAAATGAACCTGGTTCATCTGTTGAAGAGACCGTAGCAGATCTTTTGAAGAAGGTTGGTGCAAGCTATAACCCCAAGAAAAGGAGAACTCCAACACCAAATATTCCTAGCAGTACAAGAACCAACAAGAAAAGAAAGGTTTCTTCTCCTACAACTACTGATATTCCTTTACCAAAAGAAAGGGCCACAAGGAGTAAGTTGAAGCAAAGTGAGGAGGAGTTGCAGAAAGCTATGGAAGAAAGTAAGAACAAAAGAATGGACAAAGGGAAAGCAAAGGTGGCAGATCCTGTTGAGACTATTGATGTAGATGAGATGGACCCGGTCCATCAAGCTGAATATGTGGTTGTGGAGGTGGATGTTCAAACTCCTAAGCCCAAGAAAGCCAAGACTTCCTCAAAGAAGGTTTCATTTGTATCCAAGTCTGCTAAACCATCTACTTTTTCTAAACGGACAAGGTCTGCTGTGAAAGCCAAACAAATTATAATTACTGAAGAAGAAGACTGGAGTGGTGAAGAAGAGGATGAATGAGATAATGAACATTACAAGTTGGCCAAGTTTGGCAAACAAACCATCTTGAAGGGTAGACTCTTGAAGGACTTGGAGGAAGAAGGGATGGTTCTACTGCTTGAAAGGCTAGAGGTACAGAGGTGGAAGGACATGGTCCTTCAGTTAGATGGCAGGTTGGCCAGAAATTAGATAGTTGAATTCATGGGAAATATAGAGGTCAAGGATGGTAGAGTCACAAGCATGGTGAAAGGGGTTCAATTGTCTTTTGATGCAAAAGAGCTGGGTGAAATCCTTGGTATACCTTCTGAAGGTTATGATGATTACACAAGATAGAAATGGCCAGATCTGGACTGCCTTCCTACTGCCCTAGACTTTACTAGGAAATTCTGTGATAACAAAGAAGTAAATGAGGCTAAGGTTTTGTATAAGAGTGAAATGAAGCCATCTCACAAGGTGTTGTTTGAATTTGTCAACAAGTGTGTGCTGCCTAGGCATGAAGGAAGGCACATTGCCAACTACATGGATTTGGTTTTGATAGAATGTCTGGATAGTGGGCGGCATATCAACTGGCCTGGGTTTATGATCAAGCTTCTTGATCGGGTTATCAATGGCTCCAAAGCCCATGCGACTCCTCATGGTTTCACTCTCACTACTATTCTTTCTCATTGTAAGGTGCCTCTGAAGAAGTGAAAAATGTCCACAAGCAAAGACCACTTTGGAATCAATACTTTGCTCACTTGTGACTATGATAATACTGCCACTCCCAGCGAACCTAGTTCATCCAAAAAGACACGTGTAAATTGAAAGTTCAGAGCCCTATTGTAGGAGAGTGTGGAAAAAGATGTTGAGATAGCAAGGTTGAAGGCTCGTTTGGCAGAGGTAGAATCTGAGAGAGATGCTCTTAAAACTGAGCTCACAAGGGAAAAGGAGAAGAATGATCGAATTCTTCAAGACATGCTGCACCTTTTCCAAGCAACACCCAAAACCCCAGTTCTTCTAAGCCTTGATTTCCTAAGCCTTAGTTTCCTGAATCTTGCCTAGACCTTTCAGTGACCCAGATTAGGTATTTTTCTTTTTATTGCTCATATTTTAACTATTTTTGTTCATTATATGGATTGTGGTAGAATCATACTCTATATCAATGAAGTTTGCTGCTTTTGCTCTTATTGACTGTTTATATTTCCTTGATAGTTTGAGTATGTAATTGATTACTGATGATTAATCCATGATGCATTTGCAGTTGCCCTAGTGTCCATGAGTTATTTTTAAAATTTGGGAACCACACCTTGTTTATGTAACTTTTTGATGATGCCAAAAGGGGAAAAATAAATTGTGCTTTATATTCTGAATAGTGATGTTTATAACCTAATGAACCTGGTCCTTGATGATAAGTTGAAAATATTTCTAACATTGCATTGATGTTGAGCTGAGTTCTAGCAGGCCCTAAGTATACAAAAAGTACAGAGTTTGTCATCATAAAAAAGGGATAAGATTTTGGCCCAAGTAAATATTAGTTTTGAAAACTGACAAAGGAACACAGACATGAACTAGGTCCATCCTAGTGGAGCACAGATACAGATAGACTTAACCATGTGGGATGCACGTGAAGGAGATAAACCTAACTTGACAGAAGTAATATCTTCTGACCCTGATTGAAAAAGTTGCATATTGGATGAGGAGAATGACTCATTACTCAAAGAGAACACGGGTTAAGAAAGGGAAAGAGAGTTAGAGGTTGAGATCAACTAGAACTCTTCCACAAATGAAGAGTAACATCAGAATTCTAGACAGTCTATATTTACTAATTCTATGAATATCAGTGTTGTTCTCTTTTACAGGTAACACACATAAGCAGAAGTTAAACGTGAATTGAGAGCAAAATAGCAAGGCAATTTTGCTAGCAGTTCGTGTGTGATTCAAGCGTGAAAACTTGAAACTACTTGAACCAGATAGAAGAACCAGTTCCAAGTGTCTGTCTTTTATTCTAGTTCAATTGTAGTAGGTGATTTCATATTGTACCTTTCAACTTTATCTAGAAGCAATTTTATTAGTTACCTGGAGTTTTCATGTTAGTGTTAACTTGAAGTTGTCGCTACAATTAGAGGTTGTGTGCTACAATGGGATTAGAGTCAGTCCTAGGTTTACAAAAGAGTTTTAATAAATGTAGTTTTTGGCTTAGTGATTTCAGTAGAGAGTTTGAAAAAATCCTACTGGAAAGTAGGTCGTTATTTTTTTACCTTTTGATCCAGGTATTTTCCACATAAAATATTTGTGTTCTTTACTTTCCGCATTTACTATTTCTGCAATAGTAGGTTAAGGAACACTTAGAAGAACCAGGTCGTTCCATAATCAGTTTAAGCAAAAAATTGGTTACCACACAAATCACCCCTCCCCCTCTTGTGTGGTATTGAAGTATAAAATATCACGGAAGCTTACGTTTCGCCCCTTATTAGGTAAAACATCCTTCCTTACGCTCCTTTAAAATATTGACAGGGTAGAAGTGTAGGCTGAGGTGGTTCGAAATTTTTTTTTTCCTTTGTCATTTAATTTATCTCTTGCCATACTTCTCCACTTATCTGCCCTCTCGTTTCTTCGATACAACATTTTACAACTAGACGGGGATATATTTCCAATTATTATATAAATAATGAATCACGTGGTCCAAGTACTTTTCATGTTAGTGATTAGACAATCCAGCAGATAATGACACACAACGACCACCTTAATATAGTAATAACAACTTAGATGAAGTCGTTCTTAGTTGACCGATGTTATTAACAAGTCCGATCTGCTTCCTAATATAGGTCTATAAATACGATCTTCCCATTGAAGGAAAAAAGCACCAATATTCATGCTCTTCTATCTTACATATTTAGCTAAAACATCGTTAAGATGGCATACTTTAAGCAAGCTTTTCTCTTGATTGCTCTCTTTGTTGCAATTACAGGTTCAAAACATTACCACTATTCTCGCATTTTATAATAATTATACATATATGGAAATAAATGTGTAAGTTTCTGCATATATTATTGAAAATTAATTTATATAATCGTTCATCCAACCACATAAATTAAACATAGCCGGTTGATGCAATTATTTATTAATAATATGTGTATATTTGTGTATATATAACTAGTATACAAATCTATGTAATACCAAAAAGAGCAGCCCCTTGCGCAAAGTATCCCGCATTCATGCAGGAAGGACCGCACCCCAGGGGGTCTGATGTGGACAACCTACATAGGCTAAAATTACCTATTTATTTTATTATTTAAATTTGCGACCGAGTCGGTCGGAAAATTATCCCTAAAAATTCGACGCATCCCAAATTATCCATTTTGCGACTAATTCTGCCGGAAATTTGGGCATGTTTCGGTCGCAAATTACGACCTTGTCTTTTTTGACCGATCGTTTTCAGTCTGAAATCTGTCGGAAAAGCTCAATTTTCGACCGATTAACGACAATTTGAATGTCGAAATTTTGCCATTTTCTAGTAGTGTACCCTAATGTATGCATTAGTGGCTGCTTCCATGACTCGAACATGTGACTTATATGTATTCCGTTGCTCCAAGTAAAAATAAACAGTGAATCTAGCCGACTATATGTGTAAAGATCACATTTTTATTCCAAATCTTTTTTATGATTTCAACAATGTGCAGTTAATCTCTCTGGATCTCCTAAGATGCAAGTGATGGCTTTACGAGACTTACCCGAAGATGTTGCACTGATGAAAGAAAAATTATTTCCATTAGGTGATATAATAACTTGCTTTAAATATTGCAACGTCGAAAGCGATTGCAGTGATGGTTGGGTCTGTTCCAACTGTGTTCCATCAGCGTTTGAGGGATGGAGATCTCAATGTGACAAGCTTACTGCTACTGGTGAAGGTTATTTTGGAACTATACTTCACGCTAAGCACAGCAAAATATAAATTATATCGCTGCAATATATGATCACTATTTATAAATGCTTGATCTTTGTGTTATCGTCTTCTTGAACCTAGGGTCTATCGGAAATGACATCTCTATTCCTCCGGAGTAAGGGTATGCCTGCGTATACATTACCCTCCCCAGACCCCACTTGTAAGATTTTACGGGATTGTTGTTGTTGATCTTCTTGTTATATTCCAGCATTTTAAGCAATATATATAATGTTGTACATGTTTCCTACTTGTCAAAGTTTGTGTAAGAAAATGAATATGTGTCACGATCCAAAATCTAACCATGGCTGTGATGGCGCCTATTGTGTTACAAGGCAATCCTATTCCCAAAATATTACAACTAAACCGATTATATGAATTTAATAAAACATTTCTAATAATTTAATTCCCGATAAACTAAACCAACTCTACATTTAAATAACATAAAATATGAAAATAGTCCCAAACATCGGGATGTCACTAAGTCATGAACGTTTAAAACTATAAACTAAGATATATAAACTGTCTAACTGTCCAAAACAAGAAATGACAAGAGGAGTAACAAGGCCCTGCAGACGCTAGCAGCTACCTTGCAGTCTCCAAAGATAGCCAGCCTGAACTCAACGATCGCCGCTCTCTAACTCACCTGGATCTGCATATAAAGTGCAGGGTTTAGTATGAGTACAACCACCTCAGTAGTAAATAAAATAACTAAGGAACTGAGTAGTAGTGACGAGCTAATTAAAACAGTCCAATTATTTATTTTCACAATTTACAATAAACATAAATAAACAGGTAAATTCCTTAAAACCAATAAATGCCACAAAGAAATTAACAGGTAAATGCAGCAACAACAAAAGTAAATGCAACCTCACAACATTATCACTCCATCACTCACCACTCGCACTCAGCGCTCCACACTCAATATTCTGCGCTCACTGAGGGTGTGTACAGACTCTGGAGGGACTCCAAAAGCCCAAGCGCTAAGCACGGACAACGCACGTGCCATCATATCAATACCTGGATCCGCACGGTCAACTCACGTACTACGCGGACAACTCACGCGCTATGGTATCAAAACCTGGACCCGCACGGTCAACTCACGTACTATGCGGACAACTCACGCGCTATGGTATTAATATCCTCACAACCAGGCCCTCGACCTCACACAATCATGTACCTCACTAGCCTCACCATCATCAACAAATAAGGGAACACAGTCCACATCAAGTATCATAGCATATTAGCAAATAATAGAGACTGAGGTAAACAAGTACAATAATTTCTATGACTGAGTACAAATAATGTGAGCATGAACAAAATACGCCTAAGCATGATCTCTAATATGAAGGCAGACAAGTTTAACAACAAGTAACTACGTAAACACAGATGATGGCCATAACGCCTCGCAGGACGGACCAAGTCTCAATCCCTCGTGGTGCACACCCACACGCCCGTCACCTAGCCTGGGTATCACCACCAAACAATCACATGATATCAATTTCTCCGGGTTTATACCCTCAAAGCCAGAGTTAAAACTGTTACTTACCTTAGTAGCGTAAAATCCTACTCCGGGATGCCCTCGTCCCTCGACTCGATCTCCAAAAGCTCCGAATCTATCCAAAATATTGAATAACACTTCCTAATTAGTGTAGGTGGATACTTTTTCAAAAACCTCAAAACGAGTCAAAATCAAAATCAATCCCCAATCTAATTAAAAAAATAATCATCCACAAACATAGACCAACAATAGTACTTCGAAAAGTACCAAATAATAGGTTCAAATTTATAATTGTATCCTATATACTTGATACCACTGTAGCATGTAAATTGAGACTTCGTTTCCAACGTCCAACCTTGCATCTTCTGGAACTAAATGTTGTTATTTTGAAGATATCAACAGCTGAATCGTCATTGTCATCATTATCCCTCATTACACCAATCATTACAATAACTATTCTTTAATTCAAAGACACTGGAATAGATTACTTAGCCTATTCAATATTTTATTTTTTTATACTACTAACTCATACTTATTTCCCAATTATTCTCTTGTTCCCCTAATTATCAACCTATTTATTAAGATATAACTAACACTTACTGTATATTTAAATACCAAGTGTATCATTGTACGAAAATTGACCAAAATACCTGATTGTATAGCCTCTTCTTTCACAAAAATTCCACTAACAAGCTTTCAAGATAGAGTAGATAATTTGCACCGTCACTGTTGGCCCCGTTTTCTTCACTCAAATTTGGTATTTCTCATAAGACAAGGAAACAAATTTTTTTTTCCTATTTAACTTTGTAAGCCCTAAACGTGTTGTGCATATATGTGGGTTTTGAGCCCACTATTTTATTCATATAATATAGTACTTTATATATTTACACATAATAAAGCCCAATTATCGACTTACGTCAATTCAAGCCTAATTCCACCACGGACCTCCAAATTACATTCCGTACACACTTCTAAGTCTAAGATCGCCCAACGAAGCTAACCGAATCATAAAAATTCAAATTCAAATTCGTCTACTCATAAGTCAATTTTAGCTTGATTTTTCTAACTTAGCTTTTTAACTAAGAGACTAAGTGTTCATTACACTCCAAAATTACTTCGAACCCAAACCTGCCAACTCGATACCACTCAACTAGCTGAACAACACACAAATAACAAGAAATGGAGAAAACGGGGTTATAACTCTCAAAACGACTGATCGGGTCGTTGACCAAGTTTCTTGTTGTTGTCATCTTATATGCAGTTCATTATGAATTATATCTTCTCTACTTTCCCTATTAAAGTGGCACGAAACTTAAAAGGGAGATAATGTTTACTATATACGATATGAATAGTGTCATAAACAACTTGTTTGGATAGTTGTTAAATATTGTATTGTATTGATATTTTAAATAGTAATATTTATTTTAATTGGTATTTGAATTTTATTGTATCGTATCGTTAAATCCATCGTTACGTAACGACGAAAAGTGTTGATATTTGGTGTGGCGGTGTCGTTATCTTATTTTATTCTCTCATCTTGCCCTTTCTTATTATTAAATAATTATATTTTATCCTTTTGCCCTATATATATATATATATATATATATATATATATATATATATATATATATATATATACACACACACATACACACTCCATGCCCTATTTTTTCTTAGTAATATTGCTAATTATTCTTCATATTGTTGGTGTGTGACATCATGAAATGACGACAAATAATAGAATCTATCCAAACGTTATATTCATCAAACAATACAATATACAATGTAATACAATACAATACGATATATTATAAAACAACATGTAACAATAAGTTAAACAAGCTGCAAGTGTTTTGGAAGAATGATAATTTTTATTTAGCTAAATAATTTGAAAAGTGTGTTTTGTTTTATATTTTATGTAAAGAGAATGTTTACGTAAAGTACTTCTAAGCGTTAAATTTTAAAATAAATAAAAAAGTGCATACAAGTTATTAAATAGTAATAAGTAGTATTTATTTATCAATATAATGCGGTGGCTCACAAATAATTGGTTAAAACATATTTCAGTTAATAAATCAATGTTAAATTGTAATGATATAAGCATCATATAGAATATTAACATTATTTAAAGGAAAATTACCAGTTATGTCCATTTATAGGTAGCTCATTACAAAAATTGGCCAATTGATAAAATATTACTAAAACTAAGCCAAATTAGTCAATTAGCTATTTGTAGCAAAAAATATCAAATGTCTGCTTTGTTTTGAGTGGGTGTTATTAGAATAGATTGAGCTCAACTTAAGAAGCTTGAATCTCAATTTTGGGATGATTTAGTGAAGTTTTGAGGTGGTTTGAATTGAAAATTCCGTAAAAACTGAATATGAAAAAAATAATATGTGCATCACACTGTGTATCATTGGTGTATCACATATGTATCATATTTGTATCTATTATGTATCATATGTATATTTATGTATACATGTGTGTGAGATACATGCGTGATACATGTTTGATACATGTGTCGCAGAAGACTTTTTTGAACTCGATTAATTACGAAGTTTGATACAAAACTAGTCCAAATCACCTCCAATCTTCCTCAAATTTTGTATATTGGCTTATCTATATGTTTTCAATTAATTTCAACTATACCCATTGAAAAAGTTACTTTTTTATTTAGATTTTTGGAATATTGTATATATTTTTTTTATTTCATCATCATATTTGCTACCTCATGCATAAAAATTCCTTTCCGTCTTGTATCTAGTGTTGCTAATCACGCTTAAAAATATGAAAGGTGATTTTTGCATGTGATTCTTTGAGAGAAAGAACCCTATTATTTAGTTTTTTAATTTTTGTTGACTAGTTTTGGTAAGTCCATGATTAATGGCTAGAGTTTGGTAAGTTGAGATTTATTTGGGACATTTGTGTAAGTTTCCCTTATTTAAATACTAGACGAACCAGGCCCGTGCTAATCACGGGCCAACAATTATTGGTCACTATATGTTGGAAAAAGAAGGTAAAAACACATCTTTTTGCATAAAAATTATAGATTATATACTGAAAAAAAGAAAAAGAGCACATCTTTCTGCATAAATATTCATAGTGTATATGAAATTCTATTCCAAGAAAGCAGTACCCAAGTATTGTACATGCGTAGAAAATAAGCTATAATTTCAAAGAGCTCAAACAATTCTTTATGCAAAAAATGTAAACCCAAGAAAATACTACTAAATGTCGGGCTGTCCAAGTCTTCATCTAATTCTTGTACCGGTGCACTACCTTATGCTTCCTGTCAGATAAATATTTGAGGGGGGCTGGATGATATGGTGTTGAACGTCTACTGCAAGATTTCACAAATGAATTAATGTTTCCACTAAGACCCTAGCTCATCAGAACATTTCTTCCATTAAAATGAGCATGAACTTGGGATTACTCTTGTATGCCTTCTGTTGCACACTTTTGCATAGTCAAGTTCTTGAAGAATTTTGAAGTTTATCGTAGATAAGTCAACAGTATCAAGGAACTGAAATATCTCTATATTGTTGGGCAATAAGTGTCAACTCACTCTTACAGACAGAACAAAGTACACTGAATATTGGTGAAAATAATCAAGTATGAACAAGTTAAGCTATTGAGTTGTAGATTAGATATACCGAATATTTCAAAAGTTTTTGTTTCAAACGAAATTGACTATGTACCAGTAACAGAAAAGTGATGCCGTCAAATATGCAAGTGGCTATGAGAGTAATGCCAGAAATTCTGATAAAAAGAATTTGGTCTACTAAAACAGTATTGTTAAAACAGATAATAGTAGAATCTTGTGGATATACAACAATTAATTTTATCAAACTAAACTACAGAGAATCTTGAAATGCTAGAAGTATAAATTATACTAACCTCAACTGTTACTTTTTTCTGTATACCATGTCATTAGCTTGGAATAAAAGGATTAGCAACACGCAAGATGAAAGGCGACATTGAGAAAATAGTAATATATGTTGAATACCAGCAGAAGAAGATCATAAGTTATTTTCACTAAGACTATCCAACCCCTGAGTATATTAATAGCTTCAAATCATAGCATATTTGGATGTAGTCAAAAGCAATAATTGGAAGTATTACAATGGTATTCAGGCCCAAACCTTTTCTGGTGCACAAGTCTCCAAAATCAGTTGAAAAATAGACTGCCTAGCAAAAGGAGATTAGAAACTTAAAAAAAAAATTGTAAGTGCCCTAGAAGATGAATGAAGGCAGTTTCACAGTATCATATAATATACATGAGTTCTGCAAAAATATATGCTCAGAAAATCCAAATGAAGAAAAGGAAAAGAAACGATGAATTTGAAAAAAAATAACAAATCAAATAAAAAAATACTACAAAAGACTTCAAAGTTAACCATAATGCTTCAAAATAGATTAAATTTTACTAAATAATTTCTCAGGATCGATCCAAAATACATAGAATTATTAAAGGTGCACTGCTAGAAAATTCACCAATGGCTTCGCATGGAAAACCGTTCCAATAGTTGAGTAAACCATCGCTGTAGGTATATTGCAACGGTGCCCGTTCCACAAGGTGTCGTACCTATAGAGCTTATGGAACGGTTTTTGGAACGACTTCGATAACTGTTGCTATAGTACAGTCTATCGCAACGATTTTTCCTCTTCCTTTTGGGACGATTATGCTTATCAACTGCAATGGTTAATAACCTTTACCATAACGTTAAATGCAACAGTCAATAACCGTTAAACCGTTACTGGAACAATTTGCAGATCCTATGGCAACAGTTCTATTACATATTGCAACGATTTTTAGATTATCTTGGAATGGTTTGCAGGTCCTATGGCAACGGTTGAAGTACCTATTGTAACAGTGTTTATATCATTTTGGAACGGTTTGCAGGTCCTTTGGCGACGGTTTTGTTAGCTGTAGCAATTTAATTGAATTGAAAATAGTGTTATATATATATATATAAAAATTATAAAACACTAAAATTTATATAAATAACAAAATGAAACTATTTATAATCCAAATTTTCCAACAAGCTAATAATAAATCCATATATAGTGATGAAACCAACAACATATATTTTATATTTCAAGATCAAAAGTTTTAAAATGTGTTGATAACAAACATTTCTAGAAAACGCCGCATGCATCTACAACAATCAACAATCAACAATTCAAAATTCAAGTAAGGTCTCTTCTTCATCACTGCCTCCGACTTCCATCTTTTCATATACTCCACCTACGAAAGAATATAAAGTGAGATTTGTAAAATGAATTATGCTCAGACCAAAGATAAATATAAATACAAGTTTATGAAGCCAAGAACACTGCCAGGCCTTGTGTCTGGACCCTACCCTCTATTGTTTAAGTTTCCTTAGAGTTATCTAATTTGAAGCTGTACCTTTTACAGTTTCATAGTCATAAAAAACTTTTTAATTTTTCTTCTTAACATATATTCTTAAGCCAAGACAAAATACAAATAGAAGGAATTCCTGTGGATGGCTAGAAATTGTTATACAAAGTTAGATTTTTAGAGAATTCTGTAACTTATTATCTCTAACAAATGGAGTCAACAACTCTGAAGAATACTAGCCATTAGAGAAAAGAGGAGTTTTCTTAGTGATCAGAGATTTCTCACCATTAAAACTTGGCATGTTAAACAAACAAGTAGAATATATGATGCGGAGCGAGAAGTGCATGCTCAGAGTCGCCCCATCTCAGAAAAGCATAAAATGATATATATTGAACACCGACTGTCGCCACGCACTACCATATCGTTTGAGCAGCAGTAAGTCCGGGTCCCTCTAATCCAGTTCATACTGAAACAAGCATGGAAAAGGAAAAAGAACTATAACTAAAATTATAGCAGTTGATGCAAGAAACAAGAAATGCAGTTGCATCAAGCTGTCAACATCCGCACTTCAAACACAAAGTAATACAAATAGGATTTTCCAAGACTTCCTCCATCACAGATTGATATTATGCACTTGCTAGTTTAGACTTGCCAAGCTAAAAAACTACAACCGAAATTATAGTGGTTGAGGCAAGAAACAAGAAATGGAATTAGATCAAGTAGTCAACCTCTGCATTTCAAACACAAACTAAGGCCAATGAGATATTTCAAGTCAATCTCAGTGGCCCCTCCGTCACAAATTGACGTTATATGCACATGCCAATTTAGACTGACCAAACTGTAGAATCTAAAACTTTGCGAGGCTCGAGTAACTCAGGTTATCTGTAAATAATCAAATAGAGCAAGACAAAGAAGATCATTTCACCAGAGTCAGAGGTCCTCTCCAGAAAAAACAAAAAAATATTAGTTTTCCAAATACCACAGATCCTTTAAGTGGCGTTTGAAGCCTTTAACTACCATTCTTCATGCCCAGTAATTAGATGAGAGAATATTAGTATCCCAAAATACTATCGTGTGACCTAAAGTTGGAATTTTCAACCAAAAACAAGAACATGCAATCCAAATTGAGAAATAGATTCATACAATTGGTAAATACAGAGAGAGAAGAAAGGTGCTTACCACTCGATTTCTCAGCTGTGTTCGCCAAAGAAGGATATTACGAAGAGCAGCAGCCGAGCGCGGCCTGAACTCGATTTGCTCATGAGGTCTTTTTGAAGGAAAACGAATCACCGCAGAAGAAAAACAATTGATGACTTTGCAGAAGAACAGAAGCCCTAAAAAGCTGAGCTGTCTCTATAAATCAATAGTGGAATCAAGCAGTGATGCAAAGGCTTCGTAATCTCGATCACACTTGCGAAGACAGCTCTTGAATCCAGCAAACATCTCTCTAATTCGCTATATTTTGGAATTTTGAGGTCTTTTTTGACTGATTCTCTCTGATTTTGATCTGATTTGAAGGTGATTTTAGGAGTACTTGAGGAGCTATTTTGGAGATGACCGGAGGAGAGACCCGCCGATTGATTTATTAGGTATTTTTAGGCGTTTAGTGTATTTCATATTTTATTTTGTATAAAACTCAAAAAAAAATTTAGATGGTGGGCCCTTACGTTTTAGCGGGTATTAAAAATTTGGGTGAAAAAAAAAGAGGGAGTTAATAATCATAACAATAGAAATAACCATTACCATAGATTGATTTATTGTAACGGTTATATAAAACGTTGCCATATATACCTGTAACGACCCGACCGGTTATTTTGAGCTTTTGCACCTTACTCGCCAGTTCTCGAGCATAAATTGCCTCGTGTGATGGATTATAACTTATGTAAATCATTGGTTTTGGTTTTCAGGGTAATCAGAACGAATTTGGAAGAACAATTTTTAATTTGAAGGTTAAAATTCAAAAGGTTTGACCAAGTTTTGACTTGTTAGTGGATGACCTCGGATTGGAATTTTTATGATTTGGTTAGCTCCGTTAGGCGATTTGGGACTTAGCTGCGTGATCGGATAGCATATTGGAAGTCCGTGGAAGGTTTAGGCTTGAATTGGCGAAATTGAGATTTTGGCGCTTTCCGGTTGATTGGTGAGATTTTGATATAGGGTTCAGAATGGAATTTTGAGAGTTGCAGTAGTTCCGTTTTGTCATTTGGGATATGTGTGCAAAGTTTTAAGTTATTCGGATGTGGTTTGGATGAGTTTTTTTTTTATCAAAAGTGTGATTCGAAAGATTTTGGAATTCTTAGGCTTGAACTCGATGCAAATTTGGTGTTTTGATATTATTTTGAGCGTTCCAAAGGTTGGAACAAGTTTGAATGATATTATGGGATATGTTGTCTTGTTTGGTTGAGGTCCTGAGGGCCTCAGGTGAGTTTCGAGTGGTCAATCAGACCATTTCATGTTGGTTGGAACTGCAGAAAGACAGTTGAAGCGTTGCAGAGAATTAGAGCTTCACGTTCGCGAGTAGGTCCCCACGTTTGCGAAGGGTTAGTTGGTGAAAGCTAGAATTTTAGCCTTCGCGTTCGCGAGGAAGGATCCACATTTGCAAAGGGATTAGTGTTTGGTCAATGCGTTCGCAAGTGAAGCCCCGCGTTCGTGTAGAGAAAAGTGGTCAGCTGGGTTTGAGGTCAAGTCATTCATCGCGTTCGCGAGTATTGGGCCACGTTCGCGTAGTTCAGCATCGAGTTTTTATCCTGATCGTGAGGCTAGTATCGTGAACGCATAGAGCAAAGCCGGTGTTTTGTTCATAGTGAATGCGATGGTTATCCCGTGTTCGCGAAGAAGGTTAATTTTTAGAGCCTAGGCAAAATGTTTTAATAGCCCTTGTCCGTGATTTTGAGGCTAACTTTCACCATTTTGGGCAATTTCGGGAGCTTTTGAGAGGATTTGAAGATGGATTCAAGAGATAACACCTGGAGGTAAGATTTTTGAACTCAATACTCGATCCTATGTTGATTCTTACTTGTTTAATCATGAAAAATATGGAAATTAAAGCCTAGAATTGGGGAATTAGGGCTTGTACTTGGAGAGTGTAAATTGGGAATTTGAATGGGCAATTGAGGTCCGATTTTGATGTTCTTAGTATGTATAGACTCGTGTGAGGATGAGGATTCCATTGATGTGGCTTTTATCTAATTTCTAAGACATGGGCCCGGGGCCGGGTTTGAGCAATTTCGAGATTTTGATGTAAATTGGATATTTTCGAGCGGGCTTTGTTCCCTTAGTATATTTTAATAGTTATGTACTGATTAGGGTTAGATTTGGAGCAGTCGGAGGTCAATTCATTAGGGCAAAGGCATCGCGGGCTAGAGTTTTTATCGGATCGAGGTAAGTAATGATTATAAATACTGTCCTAAGGGTTTGAAACCTCGGATTTTACATCGTTATGCTATTTTGAGGTGACGCACATGCTAGATGGCGAGCGTGAGGTCGTGAACAATTGGGGATTATGACTTGGACGCCCTGTACCACTGTTAAGTCACATATTTGAGTTGAAATCTTATGATATTCCATATTTTAGAGATTGATATTATATTTTAGGCTGTATGCCATGTTTGGGGCCTTGTGTGGATCTGTTGAGACCCTTAGGGGCATTTTCACTGTTTTTCCTCACTCTATTTGTTTTGGAAGCATATCCTCTGTCATGTTTACCTGTTATCATTTAAATCTGGTTTTATCACTTCACTTCTTAAAATGTGAAAATTGTTTAGGCTGAATCCCCTGAATTACTGATGGCCCAAGTGATGGTGAGGTTGATGACTGAGATAGACCGAGAGTTTGATTGTGAGGTAGATGACTGAGAAAGATTGAGGGCCTGGTTATGAGGATTATATATTTATGGATCGGGCTGCATGCCGCAACAATATATATTTATGTATATATATGGATGGGGCTGCACATCGCAGCGATATGTTTGATCGGGTTGCACGCCACAATGATATAGCGCTTAGGCTGTAGGAGCCCCTCCGGAGTTTGCACACCCACAGTGAGCGCAGATGACTATATATATGGATCAGGTTGCATACCGCAACTATATGTGGATCGGGTTGCACGCCGTAGCGGTTACTATAGGGTACCTATTGAGTGTGAGTGCTGAGTGTGTTCGCTGATTGGTAAGAGCTGAGTCACGAGTGATTGAGAGGCTTGCCAAAAGGGCGATAGATTTATACATGCACATGAGTGATGCTTTGTATGATGGGCCTGTTTATGAACTCATTGATCTTCACTCCTCTTTAAAGTGAGTTTCTATCGAATATGTTTATTTATTTACCACTTTTACCCATCTTTATACCGGGCCTCTATCGAGAATGTTGAACAAATATTTTTAAACAACTTTTATTTAAGCTGGGGTTTTCATGAGATGTTTAAAATTTAATCACTGATTTGGCTTTGTTCTTTCCATTGAGATTTTCATGTTATGAGGTGTTTATGATTCCTATTTTGCCCGAGGGGCTATTTACGAACTATGTTTTGCCCGAAGTGCCGATTACGATTTTTATCTCTTTTAGAATAAATGGTATTGAACACCTACTGAAACTGCTGGAAGGTATTTTCAGACGATTTTTACCTAAAGCTAGAATTTAAATGAGACGATTGACTCGTATTTTGATTTGAAAGCCTGTTGTGCTTATGGAGTTTATCATAAATGTGAATTTGTCGTTTCCTATTGCTCAATCTTTATTTACTCTTATTACTTACTGGGTTGGAGTACTCACATTACTCCCTGCACCTCATGTGCAGATTCAGGTATTTCAGAACCCGGTAGCGGGTGTTGATTGCTCAGAGGCGGAGTCGACGGAGTTAGCAAGGTGGCTGCACGACGTTCGCAACACTGTTTTCCTTCCGTCTCATTTTCATTACTATATTTAGCATATTTTAGACTCTTATTGTATTCAGACCTTGGTAGATGCTCATGACTAGTAGCACCCCGATGTCAGGCTTGTATGTTATTTATGCGCTGTTCATTTAGACTAATATTATGAAATATTTGTTTAATTAAAGGCTTTAAAATGACTATTAATGGTTAAAGGGTTAATGAGTGTTGTGTCGGATGACCTTGTCTTCACAAGAGGCACCATCACGACCAGGTCCGAGTTTAGGGTCGTGACAATACCTCTATCGGAACGGTTTTTAGAATATGGCAACGGTTCAGTTACTAAGTGTCCCGATAGTTCCAATAATTATTAGTAATGGTTAAACTCGTAATAATAGACTACCTATAGTAATGGTTATAAAATTGTAGTGATAAAAAGCATTGCCATAACTCCAATTTCTAGTAGTGGTGTTATCTGGTACAATTAATTTTTATTCTCTTGCAACATACAATTTCATTTATAATACTTCTTTCCATGTTTTCTATTCAATAATACCTCATATGGGCCGAAAGACACATATGTATATGCATAGCGAAAGAGTCATTCTTGAGCTTTTTTGGCAACAACTTATTCTTTCAATTATCTTTGTTATAAGGCCAAAAATAAATTGGTAAAATTGGGTAAAAATTATAGGAGAAACTTTCGTAAAGCACTATCTTTTTGTGGTAATTAGCCATCTATAGATCCATCTGCTATATTACGGATTCTAGATACGTTTTCTATTATTATAAGATGTATTAGATGTATTTAAGCTACTGTATTCATGAATAGAATAGCAAAAATAGGCTTGAATCAGGGAAGTTCAGCTAATCAGTTGTTGTATTCGACTGTATTCATGGCGTGAAACATGAGATTACAGCTGGACAAATTATTGTATTCGACAGTATTCACGGCGTGAATTAGGGGATTACACTGTTTTTAAATAACATAAGAGATTTCTAATATAACTCAACAAACTCAATTATAATACAAAAATTTTGTATTTTCAGTTATAAAAAATCTCTCAACCAAAAAACACCCCAAAAATATAGCAATCTTCAGAGAAATTATATAATACATCTAAATACATAAATTATATTAATTAAAAAATATATGAATACATTCATGGAATACAACGAGTCAGTGAATACAATGAAATATATCAAATACAACGAGATACATTGAAATACAATGAAATACAACGAGATGTATTGAAATATATTAACAGAAAGTTCAAGTTGCTCAGCCCCGAACTCCGTCATCTTTGTTCAAGAAAAAACTCTAAATTCCGGCGAATCCACCTTTAAGCAATGGTGGCAGAATAAGGACTCTATTAAAGAGATGTAAAAAAGTCCAAAAAGAGAAAGAAAGAGCATTACAATTCATCTCTTCGGTTTATAACAAATAGAAAAACATAAATCAGCAACTTTGCCAACACAGCCGGCGAATCATGATAGTGGCAGTGCCACATTATGGACTTCCATTCTTGATACTTCTCTACAAATTCCCCTTCTCCTCCTCTTCTACCTTTTCTCTTAATAAAAAGCAACGTCCGGCAGGATAAGAGAAATTGGGAACGGAGAGAATGTAGGTGATACGGGTGAGAGGAATTTTGAGATTGAGCATTATATTTCCAGGGGTCGGAGAAAGAGAATGGCATATATCAAACTAGAGAGTGAAAGAAAATAGTGTAACTGAATAATGTATTTAGTGTCTTAGGGTAGGAGGTAACCAAAATTAGATATTTTGCTACAAACATTAAAAGATATCTATAAAATATAATTTTTTTAAAATGGTATTTCTTTAAAATAAATAACATGTTAACCTTTTCTATAGAAAGTAAAAATTCTAAATTATAATTATGGTAGAAATGACACCAGGTAGCCACTTTAATAAGTTACCATTTAAGAATTAGCTAGTGCCTCTTGAATTTGCTCAAATTTTCGAGACAAAAATGTCATAAATTATTCTGAAGTCAAAATTTTTAATTTAAAATTTCAGGAGAAAATAAGTACGAACTAATTTCTAAGTAGCATTTCGAGAATTACTATATGTGTACTTGCCCCTAAATTATTCCACACGACAGATCCTCTTTGAAGCCCATAAGGTTGTCAAAGCAACGTTACCTCATTTTACGGGGTAAAGATGAGACGACTTTAGAAAAGAACGAAATGGAGAAAGAAGCACAACAGAAACCTAAGAAAATGACATGAATGGACCTATGGAAAAAATTACTCAGTACTTTTAGGCATATTGTCAAACATGCATCAAATCTTCTACTATTTTTGCTTTTAATGGTAAATTCAGTGTCTTTGTCTAGAAGAGCACAAATAGTTGTTCAAGATGGAAACATTCTTTCTCTCTTATCCATCTTTCCAAATGCATGCGCATAATCAGTTAATAGAAGAGTCAAAGCCACATGAATTTATTGAATAGCCGTAAGAAAATTTGGTACCTTCTTTGGGATTTGGTAGTAGAGGAACGACTAAATCCCATACGGTGAGATCCCTAAAGCAGTCGAACCTAAGCGCCTCTCTAAGTCTCTATACGGTGAGATCTCTCATAGAACTCTTCCATTTGACCCAATATTAGTTAAACCTGTGTGGAATGAACGGAAAAGTAAAAGAAGAAAACAAAGGGTCAGAAAAGCTACCGGCAAAGAAGTTGAATTGAGAAATGGAAGAGAAACCCCAAATTCTGGCAGCATCGTATATGGAGACAATGCAGATAATTTGACCATAAATTGATAGTGAAGGAGTGTTAGGATATACTATAAACCATGCGTATTGTTATAGTATTCTTTATGGAACAATTGTTTATTTATTTATTCAATTCAATAAAGTTTTATTTTAAATAGATCATGTATTCGTTTGTGTGTCCA
>MU752639.1:0-129416 GCA_026770625.1 Nicotiana glauca | reverse complement strand
AGGAACTGGAGAACGACATAGATTTGTTGTGTTTACGCTTCAAGAGGTAATCCTAAAATCTTCATACATGCTAGTTGTTTAGATTACACGTGAATAAGATTCTGTTATTGCTTCCGCTGTGGTATATATTCCATCAAGGAGGTGTACGGGTAATGAGTGAAAGACAGATGTCCACACGGATACAAATACGGTCACGCATAATGAAAATATGAGAATAAACTCGTAAACCAAGAAAATACAACTCATGCAGCTTTTTGTACAACAGCCGAGAGCTGTGTTCGTCCACCTTGTTCATTTATATATAGTAGTACGATAATGAGCTTGCATATTTTGATTTGTAATTTCACATTTAGTTTAATAACTTTTATGTCAGCTTCTTAGTGGAATATGCGTACTTAATAAGTAGAGAAGCAAACTTAAAAAGAAAAGAAGTTAAGAATTACAAAAATAATTCAGACTAACAACAATAACAACTATGCTTCAGTCAAGCAATTTGGGCTCGCGATATGAATCCTCATTCAGGGGCGGCTCAACAAATTTAGTGGCCTAAATCCAAAAATATAAATATGCCCTTAAACTCTTTCATAAAACACATGCACTAGAGAGACCAAAAAATCCATATGACTTTGGTTTAGTGGTAAGGGCGCAGTGCATCATATGCGAGTTAGGGACTCGTCACTATTTTAAATCTTTTCAATGATAAAAGTATGATATTTAAGTGAAAAAAATAGAGAAAAAGATGCGCTATATATCGAGTTTCAAACTTTGCGCCGCTTGTCCTCGAATATTTATTAATTTGGAAAGATAAGAGACAAAATAACTTGATTTGTGATGTATGGATCAATTAAATATGACCAAAAAAACTAATTCGGAGAAACTGAGTTGAAGTTGAAAAATAAAATCATTAGAAATATATAAAAGAAAAGTGTACATGAAGGAAGAGAAATTAGAATTTGAGAAGCTAGATACACTAGGAGTATTTAATTTAATGAGGAAAAATTTATTGTTATTTACTCACTCACCGTACAACCTCAACCAAGTAACAAAATACTAAAATTTGAAATTTTTGTTTATAATTATTACACAAATTATATGTACCATAAATTAATACAGCACCTACTATTTGGGCCGTTAATATTTAGGGCCTAAGGAAATGGCTCCACTTGACTTACTTTAGAGCCGCCCATGACTTATTCTTTTCATTTAGCTCAACTTATCATCATCATTAGTCTCACACTCTTTTTTTACCTTAACACCTTTAAAGATAGATAAAAGTGATTTCAATTTGAAAGGGACAAAAGTTGTGTTTCAAAAGATTTTTTAGGGTCGCCACTTGATATTTGGATTTGGTGTACCAAGTCACCAATTTAAAAAAAAAATCCTATAAAACATGTTTAGACTCTAAAATTGACTGCACCAGAAATTCTAAGTAAGGGGGTTCATTTGACTTGGGGAGAAGGTGTTAGGCATTCTCCGAGTTTCATAAATAGTACGGTTGCATACTTGATATTCTGGTTGGCTTTAAAGGATACTCTAGTTAAAGTAAAACACACAAAAGGAAAAACAAACACAAATAAGGTTAGAGGTTGCCCTTTTAGTTTATATTTAGGGGAATGCTCTGTATACTCTGTAAATATTTGTAGTCAGAGGAATGCCCCGTAGTATTACGTAATAGGAGGCCAAAGACGGAACAACACTGAAGAGGTGTAGTATTTTTATTTTATCTTTATTTTTATTTCCCTTTTATTTCCTTTTTATTTAGGTGGAGACAACCTAGACCTTCTTTGTGTTTGTTTTTCCATTTGTGTGTTTTACCTTTATTAGAGTATCCTTTAAAGCCAACCAGATCAAGTATGCAAACATACTAGTTACAGGGCTCGGAGAATGTCTAACACCTTCTTCCCGATTCAAATGAACCCCTTACTTAAAATTTCTAGTGCAATCAGTTTTAACGTGTAAATGTGTTTTAAAGGATTTAAAAAAAATGGTTACTTGGTACACCAAAACCAATTGTCAAGTGGAGACTATGAAAAATCTTTTGAAACATATATTTTGTCACTTTCAAATTGAAAACGCTTTTGAACTTTTAAATCACTTTTTTCTATCTTTAAAGGGGTTAAGGTAATAAGGGGTGTGACAGTTTTGGCTACTCTGCTGGGAGTTGCAGGTTCGAGCTGATACTTTGATCTAGTTGGGTTTTTAGAATATTCAGTTGATGTATTTATGTTCTTTATTTACTTTGTTTGTTTTTACTTTAATTTTATTTTATTATTTGCTAGTTGTTTATATGTTTACAACTTTTTTTATGTGTTACTACATTATAAACTGTCATCATATGCATAACTTCAAGTTATTTTTTTCTGCAATAAGTCCTCATAGTACACGCGATACACGGATTCTTTGTTGAGTCGCCCTTATTTTGGGGGGGGGGGGGATCGTCGAACATATGGAGTGGGTGGAAACCTTGAGCAGCCACCGTCGATTATACGCTCCCCCGAATTGCCTTGTTAGTGAACCCCAAACGTAGGTCAACCTCTCGGTCACGACTATATGCATCATATCATTATGACCTAGTAGGGCTCAGTCCTAGGTACTATGTTCCTTTGTAGGAAGCCTATCCAAATGGTGTTAAATGGGCTCGCGGGCCCAAAAGGACATTCAATCATCCTATGTGCTAAATATTGCAAATTTGAGGGTAAAAAGGTCATTTGGCAGACTGATGTTTTGAAAAGAAGGATGAAAAATAAAGTAAGCTATAATATTGAGAGTTTTATCACTTTTCGTTTTCTTGCTCATTATAAAATAAAATATTTTACACTTTCTTATCATTTTTCAAACTAGACAAAAATATTTTTCTCCAAATCAATTGTATTTTTTAAAGTTTTCTCTCGTATCTGATCCTCCCGAACTACGCATACCCGATTCTCGTCTTTCGGGATGGGATACATAGGCTACCCACATCGATTCTGATCTTCCTCCTCTTCCTAGTGATTCTCAAGGTCTTGATTTACGGGGTTGTAGTCATGTTTTCCATGTCTAGCCACTTTTGGCCACGTTGGCCATTTTGCAAATTGGGACTATTTTTGTAAAGTGGCTTGTTGAACCGTGTTCGGAGAGTCTTGAATCCACAATTATCTATCTCCTTACTTTAAGGTCTGTCCTTTTTGAATTTGTATGTCTAGCTACTTTTTTCCACATTAATGTTTCTTGCAAAACGGGGTCATTTTTGCAAAAGTGGTTTAGTGACCCATGTCTTAGAATCTTGAGTCCAAAACTAGGTGTCATATTACTTTAAGGTTCTTCCCTATTGAATTTTCATCTCAAGCCGCGTTTGGCCATATCGATCGTTTTTGCAAAATGGGTCATTTCTACAAAGTAGTTTTGAGGGCCATGATTATTTGGAGTTTGAAGCCGTACAAGACTTAATGTGCTATTTTCCTGTGTTAAAGGTCACCTTTGTTGAGTTTGCACTAATATCCACCCTTAGCACATAGGCTATATTGCAAAAATAGCTCAATCATGTCTTGCATGTGTCCAATAGGAAGTGTTGTGGTGTCACAGTGTCTTTAGTCACTAAAAGTGTTCTCTTCATTTAGGTATGGTCCCATCAATTTGTTCTAAAGTGTTGATGGTAGGGAAGACTCCAAAGAAGTTTGTCAAGTGGTGGAAAATATTTTCCCTGTTAGAACAACATGAGCTAATGGATAAGTTGGTCACCCTCACTTTGCTTCTTGATATCACATCTCGCCCGAATTTAGTAGAGGCAATATTAACTTATGGGATCCGCAGAACATGGTTTTCAGATTTGGAGAGTGTGAAATGACTCCTACACTATCCAAAATGTCTGGTCTCACTCGTCTAAGTTACATAGGCAAAGACATTATACTTCTCCGAGATCACTCTAGGACAAGATTCCTTAGCGACTTGGGCCTTAAGGACAACAAGAATTTGGGATGCCTTGAGTAGTCTTGGATATCTTTGGAGATTTGTTTGCTATATTTGGGCCTCGAGATGGTTTTGATGTTATTGGAATGAGTTTTGCACGACTAAGCAAAAATGGAAGAGACATCGCCTCGAAGCTTTTACCCTTGCTTTGTTGGGTATATTGGTGTTTCCTTTGGATGAGAAGCATATTAGCACCCGACTACAATCAGCACTGATGGCATTATTTCATGAGAAATAGCATAAAACCGTTACCATTGTGCCAATGATCTTGGTGGAGTTGTATAGAGCCCTTAGAGAGGTTAGGAGAAGTGTTAGGTTTTTTTAGGGGGTAGCCTTTTGTAGCAGTTATGGATGATGGAGCATTTACACAGCGCTTCCCTACTTTGTCTTGTCGATCGTGCTTTGCGTAATTAAGTGGTATCCATTGAGCATAAGATGAAGTCTCCTAAATTTACATATCCAGTAGGCATCATGGCTAGGATTGGGTTGGGGTTAACGACAAGTAGGATTGTATTTTCGACTTACCTTTGGCTTCCTATAGAAGCAAGGGCAGCCGCCAACTTTGAATCTTCGGAGGCACATAATGAATTTTATCAAAAAGGCGACTGATGAGATCAAGTACGTGCAATATTAGAACAATGCAAAGAAGACGAAAGAGAATACTTTAGCAGAGGACATTGGCAGGATCGAATATACTCATGAGTACTTGATTTGGTTATACTCTATTCCAATAGTGGTTAGTATCCCATTGTTACCATAGCTGAAGGGTCGAGCAGTTTAGATAGATGATTCTTAGGTGGCTTTGGATCCAGATCCTTGGGGTAGACTTGAGTTGTTAGGGTCCCATTTAGCAATTTTGTTAACAAATGTGGAGCAGCATGGTTAACATATTTTTTGTCACGACCCCAACCCCGATAGTGTTGGCGCCCAAAATACTACTAGGAAAGCTCGATCAATTAACAACCTTGACCCAATTCATTACGCAGTTCATTATTAGCTAACATAATTAAATTATCAAATCAACAAATTAGAAGTCTGAAATAAGAGTTAATTGTGTGGAATTTTAAATAACAATACTACTACACAGCCCAAAAGATCCGGTGTTACAAGTCTCGAGCCTCTAATACAAGTTCAACAACCTATTACATAATCAGTCTAGGAAATGCGGATAGAACAAAAGAATAGAAGGGAGAGATCAGGGCTGTAGACGCAGTGCAGTTGCCTCGATGCTCCCGGATATGCTCTGCTCAATAGAAAATCCTCACTCAGCCTCAGGTGCACCTGGATCTGCACGCAAGGTGCAAGGAGTAATGTGAGTACTCCGACCCAATGAGTAATAATCATAAATAATGACTGAGAATAAGAAATCACGAAAAACACAAAGTAATCTATAATGCGGAAGTTAAAAATAAGTGGAATGAAATCAGTAAAACAATGAAATCAAAATGTAGAAATGCTCCAACAAATAAGCAATTAAGTGACAGATATAGAACGAAAATCAAGACATAGTGTGGTACCCTCCAGTACTCGCTGCGACGTGCAGCCCGATCGAATTATTTATCGTCGACGGCGCTCACTGGGGGTGTGCAGACTCCGGGATGGGCCCCTTACGGCCTAAGCACAATATCAAGCCATCTTGTGGCATCAACTAGGCCCTCGTCCTGGTACCAATATCAATATAATACTGCTGCAGCGCGCAACCCGATCTCATACTCAGTCCAGAAATCACATAAGCCCCGCGGGCCATAATAAAATAGTAGTTCCCAGCCCAAAACATCATTAGAAGTATCATTTAAGTTTCAAATCTGAGTAAAAGTGGCTGAGTTTGTAAAACAGTATTAAACAATAGGACTGAGTTCAAGTAATATGTCAAAATAGTGAGAAAATAGTGATAGCAATCCTCGAAGGGTTCAAATAGTTGGCACGAAGCCGAAGCATGACAACTAGCCCAAATAATGATGATATCAAATAAGCTTCAATCAATTACACGGTAAAAACATCAATCGGGATGGACCAAGTCCCAATTCCCAATGGTAAACGACCCCGCGCTCATCATCAAGCGCGTCTCACATCAATATAACACTACGATGTGCAAATACGGGGTTTCAAACTCTCAGGACATCATTTACACTCATTACTCACCTCAAACCGGTCGAAGCTCTAGTTCTCTATGCCCTTGCATGTCAAATCGGCCTCCTCACACGTCGAATCTGACATAAATCACAATAAATACGTTACAATAGGCTAAGAGAACAAAACCCAAGCGAAAATAATCGAAAAACATCAATAATCCTGCATTTGGCAAAACTCGAGCCCCAGGCCCACTTCTCGAAACTTAGAAATTTTTACATCATCGGGTTCCTTATCTCGCCATGAGTTTGTACGTATCAAGAATTCTCAAATCCGAGCTCAAATGGTCCTCCAAATCCCAATTTAAAATCTCAAAATCCCAAACCCTAGTTCTTCCCTTTTTAGCTAAGTTTCCATGAATTTCAAGGTTAATTTCACAATTAAATCACGTTTTTATTTCATAAAACTTACCTCCAATCAATCCTCTTCGAATCCCTCTTCAATTTCTTCCAAATAGCTCTCAAAATTCTCAACAATGGTGGAAAAATGACTTAGGCTCGCGGATGAAATGTTTTAAAAACCCTTCTGCCCAGCTGTGATTTTCTTCTATGCGAACGCGATGGCCCTCTCGCGTTCGCATTGAACAAATATTCCTCTGACCAAAATTACCCTTAGCGAACACGGTGTCCCACACGCGAACGTGATGCCCTGAGTCTCTAAACCTACACGAATGCGGACCCCTCTCGCGCGAACGGAAAGAGCATTTGCTCTGGAACCTTCACACGCCAAACAACTCTACGTGAACGCAACCACTGAACCTTGAACGTGAAGAACAACCAAATGACCTTCCGCGAACGTGAGACCGAAATGCAAACACAAAGTACAACACTCAGGGCCACTCAAACTCCTTCTACGCGAACGCGAGGTCCTTCTCGCGATCGCGAAGGCAAAACTTGGACCTGCACTGCTGCTGCATTTTTTGCTATATTCTTCAACTCCAAACTTCCCGATAGCTATTCGAAATCACCCTGAGGTCCCCGGGACCTCAACCAAAAGCACCAACGCATCCTAAAACATCATTCAAACTTGTTCCAATCACCAAAACACCTCAAAAAACACCAAAACCATCAAATTACATCGATTTCAAGCCTAAGTTCTTCTAAAACTTCCGAAACACGCATTTGATAAAAAACCCAACCAAATCACCTCCAAATGACATGAAATTTTACACATACATCCCAAATCACATAACAAAGCTACATCAACTCTCGGAATTCCATTCTGATCCTCAGATCAAAACCTCACCTATCAACCGAAAATTGCCAAAATACTAACTTCGCCAATTCAGGCCTAATTCTACACCGGACCTCCAAAACCACTTCCAATCACACCCCTAAGTCACAAATAAACTCCCGAAGCTAACCGAACCATCGAAATTTGCATCCGAGCCCTCTAACTTATAAGTCAACATCCAGTTGACTTTCTAACTCAAGCCTTCTTAAAAGAGACTAAGTATCTCATTTCCTACCGAAACCAATCCAAACCAACTCGATCACACAAGACACGGATAATGAGACATAAGGAAGTGGAAAATGGGGGAAATGGAGTGGTAGCTCATGAGACGGCGGGTCAGGTTATCACATCATCCCTAACTTAAACAAACGCTCATCTTCGAGCGAGTCAAGAAACATACCTGAAGCCTCAAACAGGTGAGGATATCTGCTCTGCATCTCCTGCTTGGTCTCCCAGGTAGCCCTCTCCAAGGGCCGACCTCTCCACTGCACCTTCACTTAAGCTATATCCATCGACCTCAACTTTCGAACCTGACGACCCAAAATAGCCACTAGCTCCACATCAAAGGTCAAATCATCATCCAACTAAACCGTGTTGAAGTCCAAAACATGAGACGGGTCCCCAACATACTTCCGGAGCATAGAAACATGAAATAGCGGATGCACACTCAACAAGTTGGGCGGCAAAGCAAGCATATAAGCCACCTCCCCAATCCTCCTAAGTACCTCAAAAGGTCCAATGAACCATGGACTCAACTTCCCTTTCTTCCCAAATCTCATAACACCCTTCATGGGCGAAACCTTTAGCAATACCTTCTCACAAACCATGTAGGATACATCTCGAACCTTCCGGTCTGCATAACTCTTCTGATGCAACTGCGCTGTACGAAATCTATCCTGAATCACCTTCACCTTTTCTAAGGCATCCTGAACCAAATCTATCCCTAATAGCCTAGACTTGCCAGGCTCGAACCAACCAACTGGAGATCTACATTGTCTCCCATACAAGGCCTTATACTGTGCGATATGAATGCTGGACTGATAGCTGTTGTTGTAGGCAAACTCTGCAAGTGGCAAAAACTCATCCCATGAACCTCCAAAATCAATGACATAAGCACGCAACATGTCCTCTAATATCTAAATGGTACACTCGGACTGTCTGTCTGTTTGAGGATAAAAGGCTGTGCTCAACTCTACCTTAGTACCCAACTCTTTCTGCACGGCTTTCTAAAATTGCAAGTAAACTGAGTACCTCTATCTGAGATGATAGAAACTGAAATACCATGCAACCGAACAATCTCCCGGATATAATCCCTGCCAACCGCTTTGAAGAATAGGTAGTACATACCGTACTGAATTACACGGACTTGGTCAAATTTCTTCAAAGTTTGAGGAAGTCCAACAACAATGTCCATAGTAATCCTCTCCCACTTCCAATCAGGAATATCCATCTGCTGAAGCAAGACACCAGGTCTCTGATGCTCATATTTCACCTGCTAACAATTGAGACACCGAGCCACAAATCCCACAACATCTTTCTTCATTCTTCTCCACCAGTAGTGCTGCCTCAAATCCTAATACATCTTTGCGGCACCCGGATGAATTGAATACCGCGAGCTATGGGCCTCTTCCAGAATCAACTCTCTAAGCCCATCCACATTGATCACACAGATCTGACCCTGCATCCTCTACACAACATCATCACCAATGGTCGCATCTCTAGAATCGCCATGCTGAACTCTTTCCTTAAGGACAAGTAAATGCGGACCATCATACTGGCGCTCTCTGATGCGATCATACAAGGAAGATCGAGAAACCACACAAGCTAACATGCGGCTGGGCTCCGAAATATCTAATCTCACAAGCCGATTGGCCAACGCCTGAACATCAACTACAAATGGCCTCTCCCTAACTAGAATGTACGCCAAGCTCCCCATACTCACTGCCTTTCGGCTCAAAGCATTGGCCACTACATTGGCCTTTCCCGGATGATATAGAATAATAATATAATAATCCTTAAGCAACTCTAGCCACCTCCGCTGTCTCAAATTAAGGTCCTTTTGCTTGAACAAATGCTGAAGACTGCGATGATCAGTGAATACATCACAAGATACCCCGTACAAGTAGTGCCTCTAAATCATTAATGCATGAACTATAGCAGCAAACTCCAAATCATGAATAGGGTAGTTTTTCTCGTAGAGTTTCAGCTGACGAGAAGCATAAGCAACAACTCTACCCTCATGCATCACCACACAACCAATCCCAACTCTCGAAGCATCAGAATGCATGGTATATGAACCAGAAGCTAATGGCAAAACCAACACTGGAGCTATGGTCAAAACTGTCTTGAGCTTCTAAAAGCTCTCCTCGCACTCGTTCGACCATACAAATGGAGCACCCTTCTGAGTCAACTTGGTCAAGGGCGATGCAATGGATGAGAATCCCTGAGCAAACTGGTGGTAATTGCCTACCAACCCAAGAAAACTACTATATTTGTGGCTGAGGACGGTGTAGGCCAACTTTGCACTGCCCTTATCTTCTTCCGATTGACCCGAATACCCTCGCTGGACACCACGTGTCCTAAGAAACCTACTGACCCAAGCCAAAACTCACACTTGGAGAACTTTGCATAAAGCTTCTCCTATATCAATCTCTGTAATACCACTCGCAAATGCTTCGTGTGCTCCTCCTGACTACGCGAGTACACCAGAATATCATTAATGAATACAATAATGAATGAATCAAGATAAGGCCGAAAAACACTATTCATCAGATGCATGAACGCTACAGGGGCATTGGTCAGCTTGAAAGATATGACAAGAAACTGGTAGTGACCATATCTAGTCCTGAAAGCAGTCTTAGGAATATCTGAATCCCTGATCTTTAACTGGTGATAGCCCGAACGAAGATTTTGGAGAATACCCTCGCTCCCTGAAGCTAGTCGAATAAATCATCAATATTAGGCAGGGGATACTTGTTCTTCACTGTTACTTTGTTCAATTGCCTGTAGTCAATGCACTTCTCATTGTGCCATCCTTCTTCTTCACAAACAGAACCGGCGCACCCCATGGTGACACACTCGTCTAAATGAACCCCTTATCTAGGAGTTCTTAAAGTTGCTCCTTCAATTCTTTCAACTCCGCTGGTGCTATACGATACGGCGAAATGGAGATGGGCTGAGTGCCCGGCACCAGATCAATACCAAAATTAGTATCAGTGTCCGGTGGCATCCCCGACAGGTCTGTAGGAAATACATTGGGAAAATCCTCACAACTGGAATAGAATCAATGCTAGGAGTCTGAGCTCCAACATCCTGCACAAACGCTAAATATGACAGACAACCCTTCCCAACCATATGATAGTCCTTCAAGAAAGATATCACTCTACTCGGAACATAGTCAGTCACACCATGTCACTCAATCCGCAGTACACCCGGCATAGCCAAAGTGACTGTCTTAGCATGACAGTCTAGAATAGCATGACACGGAGATAACCAATCCATGCCCAAAATAATATCAAAGTCCACCATGCTCATTAGCAATAGATCAACTCGGGCCTCCAGACCCCCAATAGTCACAACACATGACTGGTACACACGGTCCACAACAATAGTATCGCCCACCAGGGTAGACACATGAATAGGTAAAGAAAGAGACTCCCGGGGCGTACCCAAATAACGAGAAAAATATGAAAACACATATGAATAGGTGGAACCGGGGTCAAATAATACAGAGGCATCTTTGTGGCAGACCGAAACAATACCTGTAATGACAACGTCTAAATCATAGGCATCTGTCCTTCCTGGAATAGCATAAAAACGAGCCTGGCCACCGCCTGATCGACCTCCACCTCTGGGGAAACCCCTGGCTGCCTGACCTCCACCCATGGCTAGCTGCGGGGGTGATAAAGTAACTAGTGTAGAAGTTGAGGGTTGATCCCTCTGCAGAGACTGACCACCAAAGTTGAGGATACTGCCTCCTCATATGCCCAAAATCTTTGCACTCATAACAACTACCCGGTGCTAGAGATGGGGAATGAAGGGAACCCCTCGCACTAGAGTGACTAGCAGATGCACTCGGTGCAGAAGAACCTTAAGCTGATGGGACATGAGATGAACTTTGAGCTGGGAGGGAGCTGAGTGAAGACTGGCCATGCTGGGACCCTTGATGACTGCGGCCTAAATATGCCTCACAATACTCTGGACGGGCCGACTGAGCAGGCCTAAAAGAACGACCTTTACTATGCTGGAAATGGCCCCTAGACGGAGCACCACTACAACTGCCCGATCCTCAAGGCCTCTTGGACTCCCTCTCCTCTCGCTCTATACGGCGAACCGTCTCAATCTCACGAGCGATATCGACTACCTCCTCGATTGTAGGACCCAATAATCTCTCTCTAGTTATCAGAATACGAAGATGGTAGTTAAGGCCATCCACAAATCTCCTAATCCTCTCACTATCTGTCGGAATCATCCAAATAGCATGACGGGCCAACTGTGAAACCCTCATGTCATACTAGGTCACAGACATATCCCCTTGCGCCAACCACTCAAACTCTCTATGTAACTCCTCTCTACGGGACTACAGTACATACTTCTCCAAGAAGAGGGCAGAGAATTGCTGCCAAGAAAGGGGTGTTGCACCGACAGACCTACGCCTCTCAAAATCCTCCCACCAAGTAAAAGTAGCCCCCGAGAATTGAAAGGTATTAAATGCCACACCACTCGACTCAAGAATCCCTGCTGTATGGAGTATACACTAACACTTGTGAAGAAAACCCTGGGCATCCTCACCCTCAGCACCACTAAATGCCGGAGGCTGGAGCCAACCAAACCTCTCAAGATGGCGCTGCTCATCATTCGACATAGTTCGAACCACAAACTCCTGAACTGGTGCAACCGGCTGAGCTGGAGTTGCTTCCGACGTCTGTAATCCCTGCACCACCTGCTCAGGTGTGCGAGCAATGGGGGTCTGATTGCCTCCCTCGGCCTGTGAAGTAGATGCTACAGTAGTGCCTGAGACTGCCTGAGCCAGGCCAGTGCAAACCGATAAGATATGTGCCAAGGCCTCCTGAAGACCCGAAATCATGATGGGCACAACTGGTGCCTGAACCGGTGCTGCTGGAGTATCCACAACTGGAGCCTGATCCTGAGCTGGGGCAGCTGCTGGATCAAAAGGTGCTACCCTCACTACTCTGCCTCTACCACGGCTACAACCTCGCCCACGGCCTCTGGTGGCCTCAGTGGGTGGTACTGGTGGTCGCCCGCCTCATCTGGTGGCACGAGTCCTCGCCATCTGCGAGAGAATAGAATACCAAAGTTTAGTTCTCGGATCAACAAAGTCGCACGACAAGAATTTCAAGAATTTGAAGTTTTTCCTAAAGGTTATGCAGCCTCTCGAGGATAAATACAGACGTATCCGTACCGATCCGCGAGACCCTACTAAACTGGCTCATGACTTGAGATACCAAGTAACCTAGGCTCTGATACCAACTTGTCACGACCCCAACCCCGGTCGTGATGGCTCCCAACATACTGCTAGGCAAGCCCGACCAATTAGCAACCTTGACCCAATTCATTATGCAGTTTGTTATTAGCTAACACTATTAAATTACCAAATCAACATATTAAAAATCTGAAATAAGAGTTAAATGTGCGGAATTTCAAATAACAATACTACTACATATCCCAAAAGATCCAGTGTTACAAGTCCCGAGCCTCTAATACAAGTTCAACAACCTATTACATAATCAGTCTAGGAAATGCGAATAGAGCAAAAGGATAGAAGGGAGAGATCAGGGCTGCGGACGTAGTGCAGCTACCTCGATACTCCCGGATATGTGCTACTCAACAGAAAATCCTCACTCATCCTCAAGTGCACCTGAATCTGTATGCAAGGTGCAGGGAGTAATGTGAGTACTCCGACCTAGTGAGTTATTTGCATAAATAATGACTGAGAATAAGAAATCATGGAAAACACAAAGTAATCTATAATGCGGCAGTTAAAAACAAGTGGAGTGAAATCAATAAAACAATGAAATCGAAATGTGGAAATGATACAACAAATAAGCAATTAAGTGACAGATATAGAACGAAAATCAACACATAGTGTGGTACCCTCCAGTACCCGCTGCGACATCTAGCCCGATCCATTTATTTATCGTCGAAGGCGCTCACGGCCTAAGCACAATATCAAGCCATCTTGTGGCATCAACTAGGCTATCGTCCTGGTACCAATATCAATATAATACTGCTGCGGTGCGCAGCCCGATCCCATACTCAGTCCAAAAATCACATAAGCCCCTCGGGCCATAATAAAATAGTAGTTCTTAGCCCAAAACATCTTTAGAAGTATCATTTAAGTTTCAAATCTGAGTAAAAGTGGTTGAGTTTGTAAAATAGTATTAAATATTAGGACTGAGTTCAAGTAATATGTCAAAATAGTGAGAAAACAGTGATAGCAATCCCCGAAGGGTTCAAATAGTTGGCAAAACTCAATCCCCGGTCGAAGCTCTAGTTCGCTATGCCCTTGCCTCTCAAATCAGTCTCATCGCGCGATGAATCTGACCAAAACCACAATGAATACGTTACAATAGGCTAAGGGAACAAAACCCAAGCGAAAATAATCGAAAAAACATCAATAATCCCGAATTTGGCAAAACTCGAGCCCCGGGCCCACTCCAAGAAACTCAAAAAATTTCACATCAACAGGTTCCTTATTTCGCCACGAGTCTGTACATATCAAGAAATCTCAAATCCGAGCTCAAATGGTCCTTCAAATCCCAATTTAAAATCTTAAAATCCCAAGCCCTAGTTCTTCCCCTTTTAGCTAAGTTTCCATGAATTTCAAGATTACTTTCACAATTAAATCACGGTTTTAGTTCATAAAAGTTACCTCCAATAATTCCTCTTCAAATCCCTCATCAATTTCTCCCAAATAGCTCTCAAAATGCTCAACAATGGTGGAAAAATAACTTAGGCTCATAGATGAAATGTTTTAAAAACCCTTCTGCGCAGCTGTGATTTTCTTCTAGGCGAATGCGATGGCCCTCTCGCGTTCGCGATGAACAAATATTCCTATGACCAAAATTACCCTTTGCAAATGTGGTGTCCCACACTCGAATGCGATGTCTTGGGTCTCTGAACCTGCGCGAATGCGGCCCCCTCTCCGGCGAACGCAAAGAGCATTTGCTCTGGAACCTTCACGTGCCATACAACTCTACACGAACGCGACCACTGAACTGCGAACGCGAAGAAAAACCAAATGACCTTCTGCGAATGTGAGACCCAAAGGCGAACGCGAAGTAAAACACTCAGGGTCACCCAAAATCCTTCTACGCGAACGCGAGGTCCTTCTCGCGATCGCGAAGGCAAAACTTGGACCTGCACTGCTGCTGCATTTTCTGCTATATTCTTCAACTCCAAACTTCTCGATAGCAATTCGAAAGCACCCAGAAGGCCCCCGAAACTCAACCAAAAGCACCGACACATCCTAAAACATCATTCAAACTTATTCCAATCACCAAAACACCTCAAACAACACCAAAACCATCAAATTACATCGATTTCAAGCCTATGTTCTTCTAAAACTTCCGAAACATGCATTTGATCAAAAACCCAACCAAATCACTTATGAATGACCTGAAATTTTACACACACATCCCAAATCTCATAACTAAGCTACAACAACTCTCGAAAGTTCATTCTAACTCTCGGATCAAAATCTTACCTATCAACCGGAAATCGCCAAAATACTAACTTCGCCAATTCAAGCCTAATTCTACACCGGACCTCCAAAACCACTTTCGATCACACCCCTAAGTTTCAAATCAACTCCCTAAGCTAACCGAACCATCAAAATTTTCATCCGAGCCCTCTAACTCATATGTCAACATCTGGTTGACTTTCTAACAAAAACCTTCTTAAAAGAGACTAAGTGTCTCATTTCCTACCGAAATTATTCCAAACCAACTCAATCACACAAGACACAAATAATGAAGCATAAGGAGGAAAAAAATTGGGGAAACAGAGTGGTAGCTCATGAGACGACGGGTCGGGTCGTCACATTCTTAGGATCAGCCTTCAGGAGGTAGGGGTACACGGCAAAACCATTATTCCCAATTTTAGAGCATCTTTATGGGGAATGTTACAAAGCTTGAGCATGACAGGCACCCAGGACTATCCCAGCCAGGACCATCGCATGCAGGAGCTACTTAAGGAGGCTTTTTGTTTATATATTTTGAGTTTGTTTTATGTTTCCTTTTACATTTTAGTCTTGTCAAGTAGTATTGAGTCCTTTAGGCAGTGTTAGAGTCTATCATAGTCTAGTTGAGTTTGTCGAGTCTTTTCTTACCGTACTTCCTATTTTTATTTCGAAAAAACCAAAACAAAAAGCTATAGATGAAATATCCAAAAAGATATTTGTTTTAGTTCATTTTGTCCATCACTTTTCCAGAACTACCTTTGGTTTGATTTATACGGGACATGATATGTAGGCAACCTACATCGGGTTCAATCGAATTATTTTTAAAATTAAAGGGAAAAAGGGGATGAAGTTGTGGGACGTAAGAAATGAGAGAAAAGAAAAGAGATAATCAAAAAGAAAAATATAGGAATGAAAATGAGCAAACCAATGAGCGCTAAAGAGAAAATAAAAGAGGAAGGTTGGATCGAGAAAATTTGGATGATGCAGTATGACCTGTGACCATCGAAGTCATTCTAGAACCATTATATATTGCAAGGTGCATTACACGTACTATGATATAATTATTTGATAAATGCCCTAACGCTAATATGTTGGCTTTGTTATTCTTCTCTTTGCTATCTTTATTATGATTTTCTAGAAAATGGTTAGTTTGTGGCATTCTAACAAGTCATTCATACTACACTAGGTTAAAGACCAAAGTGGTCATGGATAGCAAAGAATTGGACGCAGGTGTTGTTGATCCATCGAGGGAGATTGTGGAATCAAAATTTGAGTTGAAAGAAGAGGTCCAACAGTTGAAACAACAAATGACGGAGATGTATCAACATTGGATCAGGGGGCATCGTCCACCCTCATTTCCTGCTAGCTACACAAAAAACACGGCAACCATCCCATCACTGTCACAAGTCTAGATTCCTACTCCTACTTATCTTTTACCACAACATGCTCCGGGATTTACCCCTTACCACAACTACCTAACATCTCATCCCAAACTTTTTATGCTCCACCAGCCAAAATAACCTTATATCCCACTCCATTAACCACTCTTCTTTTTGTAGCCCCTCCAAAAGGTACCATCCATCATCTTCTAGTGAACCCACATTCAAAGTTTCTGATGCCAAATACTATGCTCCAAAACCAACTTCGAAGGTCCCGGATCCCTATTACTATACCCCGTATTTTAACCCTCCCGTTGAAACTAAAAAGCTCGCTAAGAATGTAGATCAAGATGAGATATCCAAGAAGGCGAAAAGTCTAGAGTGGTCTTTAAGGAACATTTAAGGAATAGGGAGCCAAGTAAGTGTGTCTTACAAGGACTTACGTTTGTTCCCTGATATCCAACTGCCTGGTGGATTTAAGATTCCGAAGTTTGATTTGTATAATGGGCATGGGGATCACGTGGCCCATTTGAGAGGTTATTTCAGTAATATGAGAGGTTTTGATGAACAAGAGGAGCTGTTGATGGCCTATTTTAGTCAGAGTTTAAGTGGGGCACTCCTGGAATAGTACACCCGGCAAGATGCAAGCAGGTGATATACATGGGACGATATGTCTTAGGCCTTAGCCCAACACTTTTAGTACAATATGGAAATTGTCTTGGATAGCCTTTCTCTGGCGAAAATAGAAAAGAATCCTAATGAAAGGTTTACGGAATATGGGCTCAGATGGAAAGAACAAGCTATCCAAGTCAATCCTCCGATGGAAAAAGACGAGATGGTTAAGAATTTTCTCCAAGACCAAGGGCCTACTTACTTCAGACACTTGATCTGGGCAACCCTTTTAATGATGTGGTAAAGATGGGAGAAATGGTAGAAGAGGGACTTAAGTCAAGCAAGAGAATGAGCTATTTTGCCTTGAAAGCAACCACACAGGCCATTCAGAATGTCACAAGAAGCTTGTTGGGTAAGAAGAAAATTGATGATGTTGCTATATTTGTTTCTAGAGCATGACATGGCCCAAGTTGTTTGTCTGATCAATACATTTAGCCTAGAATCCAAATCCAAACCTACACTTAAGCTCTGTATGATCCACCCTACAAATATTTCTGACTACCAGATTCTCAATACCCAATCCGACCTCCCTAATACCATGTTCATCATGCCCATTCATATGCTAAACCCCATCCTTACCGCAATAGCGTGCGCCAGCACCGTAAAACCCTTATCCACCCCTATAACCCTACCAAAACTCTACTAGCTGAAGTATAAAAGAGAAAGGTAAGTGGAAAGAAACCTTCAACCCTCTTGGAGATTCCCATGCCAGTTTGTTTCAAAGGTTGAGGAAATTGGACGTGACGAGGGTGATTGAGGCAAAGATACTGAATCCACCCCTAAAGAACCTTGATCTTCTTTGAGGTGCGTATATTGTTCTAATACAACCGTCATGATATAGACATGTGTTGGCATTTGCAGAAAGCAATCCAAGAGATTATTTATCATGACCCAACTTCTCCCTCTGTTAGTTGTCGTGACGACACCTAGTCTCTACGACTAGGTAAGCCTAACATTTTGTAGAAAATTAAATAAAACCATGAACATTAACTACTAACAGTAACAAATATCTAATGAGCAATTGAATTCTACTCGGCATATAATATTATCACTTTGAAATATACGAAACAATTCCCAAAATCTGGAAACCCGCAAGTCACAAGCTACTAAGAAGTCTTAACTATTCTATACATTATTTCTATAGAAGGAAGGAAAAATTAACATATAGGGATAGAGGGGGACTCCGAGGATCTACGGGCGCGGGTAGATGTTCCTTAAAGTCTCTAATAAGCAGCATCGACTGCAACTAGTGATGAGGCCGGTACAATAAACCTGGATCTGCACATGAAAAGTATGTGCAGGAAAGGGCATGAGTACACCATAACGGTACCTAGTAAATGCCAAGGCTAACCTCGGTTGAGTAGTGATGAGATTAGGTCAGGGCCCTACTAGTATAAATATAATGAAATGAGTGAATGAAATAAATACAAAAATCTAAGAGGAATAGAATCAATGAAGGTCAACCGCTCAGAACACCGTGATAACAACATGGGGTCTCCCGAGATACTGTCTCGTAGTACCAAACGTAAATGTGTAGGGGGATCTCCCGGAACACCGTTCCGTAGTCCAAAAGTGAATATGTAGAATAAGGGTATCTCCTGGAATACCATTTCGTAGTCCAAAAGTAAATATGAAGTACATAGGGACTTTCCGGAATACCCTTCAGTAGTACCAAAGTAAATATGCAGCTCAACCAATAAAAATAACAATTACAACAAAAAAACTACAGTTTAGAATAAGTACAAGTCAAGGAAATCAGGTAATTTCACTAAACATGCATCACATAGTTCAAATAGGAAAAAACATGTAGGCCTGCTATACTAACTAAATAGGATAGCTACATATGCTACTGTAGTTCAAATAAAGAGAAAACAGGTTATGACTTTGTGAAAATGGGGTTTTACAACAAATATCCTGTGTACATAGTCGTTACCTCACGTACACGACACTCACATATCAAAACAATACCAAATACTAAGGGGAGTTCCCCCACACAAGGTTAGACAAGCCACTTACTTTGAACCAAGCTCAAAACAATCCATCATAATGCTATTTCCATGAATATCCGGATTTGGATGGCCCAAGTCTAGCTAAATCAATTACATAACATAAATATAGCTACAAGAAACTAATCTAACTAATGAAATTGAAGATAAGGCAAGAAATTATAAAATCGCCCAAAAAGCCTCCCCGGGCCCACGTATCTAAATCGGTAAAAGTCACAAATTATGAACTCCTATTCACTCACGAGTTCACTCATACCAAAATTCTACAAAATCCAATGTATAAATCCCACTCAAAATTATAAATTCGATTATGGAACTTTTCCCCCATTTCCCCAACTTTCTCACTCAAATTCCTTGATTAAATGAAGAAAATAACAATAGATTAATGAAATATAACCAAAATCGAGTAAGGAATTGTTACCCTAAAGCTCCCTCTAAAAATCCCTCAAAGAATCTGTGACGACCCATCCGACCGTCTTAAGAATTAACGCCCCGATCCCCTATTAACTAATTTCCCCGTATTTATTTCTACTAATTTGATTTGCCGGGATGTTTGAGTTTAATTTTCGGTAAGTTTTGGGACACTTAGTCCCTAAATAAGAGCTTAAGTGTTAGAAAGTCCACTGTAGTCATAACAGTGTGAATACGTCCTCGGAATGGAAATCCGATGGTTCATTTAGCTCCGTTGGTTGATTTCGAGCTTAGGGGCGTGTTCGGATTGTGTTTTGGAGGTTCTTAGCTAATTTAGGCTTGAAATGGCGAAAGTTGAATTTTTGAAGTTTTCGGTTCGATAATGAGATTTTGATCCGAGGGTCGGAATGAAATTCTGGAAGATGGAGTAGCTCTGTAGTGTTGAATGTGAAGTGTGTGCATAATTTTAGGTCATTCGGATGTGTTTTGGTTGTGTTTTTTTTAATCAAAAGTCTAAATGGTTGAATATGATGCGCATTTGGTGTATTGATGTTGTTTTCAGCGTTTCGAATGTTGGAAAAAGTTTGAATGAGGTTATAGGGTATGCTGGCCTATTTGGTTGATGTTTCGGGGGCCTCGAGTGAGTTTCGGGTGGTCAATCGGACCATTCCATGAAGTTTGGAATTGCAGAAACTGCTGATCAGTATTGCAAGGAAATGGCTTTCGCGTTCGCGAAGGGAAAGTTGGTGAAGCCTTGGATTTGAGCCTTTGTGTCCGCAAGGAAAGTTCCGCGTTCGTGAAGGGATAAGTATTTTTGCATCACATTTGCGGTGTGGTGCCGCGTTCGCATAGAAGAAAATGGGTAGTTGAGCTTCAGGGGATTTTATTCATCGCGTTTGCAAGAAGGGTAATGCGATCGTGAAGGGTAGTCTGAGTGAAGTATCTCATTCATGAAGGGTAGGTCACGATTGCGAAGGGGAAATTTTGATCAAAGATATTTTGTGCTTCGCGAACGCGAGGCTTTGACCGCGTTCGCGAAGAAGGATTTTAGGCCTAGGCAGAATGTTTAAATAGTCATCTTGTCCGCGAATTTTGGGTTTATTTCTTCCATTGTTGGTCGTTTTAGGATCTTTTTAAAGAGGATTGAAGAGGGATTCAAGGGGAATCACTTGGAGGTAATATTTTTTGAATTCATAACTCATTTATATGTGATTAAAGACCTAATTAGTAGTAAAAAATTTGGGAAAATGGGTAATTAGGGCTTGAGATTAAGACACCTTAAGATGAGTATTTGAGGGGTCAATTGAACTCCGATTTCCGTGTTCTTGTTATGTATAGGTTTGTCGGGGTATGACGATTCTAAAAATGTGAATTTCACCCGATTTCAAGATGTCTGCGGCGCCGCTTATGCGGCTAGTGGTTCGTTTTGCGACCATTCTTCCGCAGATGAGGAATCACTGGAAGATTTTGCATGTTTTCACTCGCTTTTGCTCAATTCTACTTCAATTCAATTCAAATCACTTCGTAGCATCATTTACCTGAAAATCTAACAATACACACCATAAACAACCTTATATTGTAGTTAAAGGACATAAAAGCTAAGGAAAAGAGACTAGATTGAGTGGTAAAATCACCACTCATCAACACCCCCAACTTAAAGCTTTTTCTTGTCCTCAAGCAAATCAAAACCAACAATTCAATGAGGATTTACCATATAAAACACAAGTGGTATTTCTATCATTTACATAACACATTCTCCACTTTAAGCACCATACTTATGGATTTGGTTGGTACTAATAATTATGTGTATGTACTAAGCACAAGTATGTGTATATTTCCCGAATGAATCCCTCATAAAGAAAAACAACTTCAAGAATGTGCAGAGGAGTTTTAGAATAATCAAGTGATAAAAATAAGCCTCAAGAAGTGACTTAAAAGCACAAGTCCACTACATATGCGCACTTTACTAAATTTCACCAATCCTTCCTAATTCATATGCCCTCACAAGAAAGAAAGTCCCAAAATCACTATATTTACAATATAACATAAGGGACAAATTTACAAAAACACTCACTCTCACAAAGAATTTCAAATGTTACAATAACTCATACCATGAGCTTGCCCTTATTCTAATTCATCACTTATTCAAGAATATTCGGTTGGAGGTCCCATAAGGACTTTTTAATCTTGTAATGTAGGTTTAGGGAAGGGTCGGATAAACATTTGGATAAAAATGTCTTTACCTTCCTTGAACACTACTCACATTTTTCAGTCTTTTTGTGCTTTGTTTTTCTTCAACCCACAAAGCCTCATTGGCATCTAGTTCCTAATATAGAACCACCTTAAATACCTCTATAATTTTCTTCAAGGATCCATAATTTATATACATACAAATATTTCTCTCTTTTTTTTATATACATATTTTTCTTTTGGAGCTTGAATAATTTAATACAAACATTTTGAGGTACATGATCTTACACTCAATGTACAACCTTACCAATTTTCACTTTGATAGCACGCCCCCAACTTAGGCTTTTAGCCTCATTCTCAATGTTCAAGGAGGGACGGGTTGAAAAGAGGGAATTATTTTATAAAAGGGAAAATGTTTGTAATGTGTTGGCCAAAGAAAAGGTTTAAAGGCACAAATAGGGTACTAATGATATTATTTATGCAAAGGTAGGCTTGAAGGGCTAAAGAGGTTTTGCAAATAAAATAAAGAATGCCTAAAATCATCCCTCCAACTAAACATACTATCATTAGTATTGAAAATCCAACCGGGCAAGTTCTTGATGATAGAAGTAAACACAAGAATTATTTGTACAAACACTAACACTCATGGCACATGAATTAATCAAGACGCATCAATCATTTTCTACTAGGAATGTCTAGAGCAATATTATTCGAACTAGTGGGCAAAGAGTCACTAAAAGAGCCAAAAATTTATCACAAAAATCATTCTTCACCATACAACGTGTTATTTTAGTTCAAAACCACAATTTCGGAGGGGCATTCTTAATTCACACTTCACATACAAGAGACTAAATTTTATTAGTACCAAATAATCCAAAAGTCTCCTCCTAGCAAAACAAGACTAATTCGCTTAAGAAAGTTGTCATGCCATCTATCATAGGAAAAAGTCACCCGGTTCACTTAAAAAATATTCCTTGGGAAAGAACCATAGCATGAAGAAAACCCAAGGAAATAGCACTTAAGGAAACTAAAAATAAAAGAAAACAAAACTACAAGAAAAGATACTAAAATAAAAGAACTAATACTAATAACAACAAGCTACTAAAGAAAATAAATAATGAAAGAAAAATAGAAACAGACTAATCACACCAAGCTCGGCAGGAGCACCTGCTATACAAAATAACCAGGTAAGGGCACCAAATATTAACAATAGCATAATAATAAGCCCAGAAAATGCACACCAATATCAAAGTATGAATAAGTATACTCCTACAACCATCCCCCAACTAAAAACATTACAGTGTCCTCACTGCACAATATCAAATATAAAGCATAAATAGTTTGAGGGTCTCCCTGAGGTCTGCATCAGACTAGCAGACAATAGAAGGACGACAGATCAATGTTGTGTTGTACTCGTGGCTCCATCATCCTCAGTCTCCTCATCGTCATCACCATCATCACCATCACCAGTAGTCTTTGAGATGAAGGAATACTCCTCGCTATCATCTTTGGCTGCCGCTGGTATCTTCTTGTCTGGGTTTCCCCATTTTAAGATGGCCTTTATTCCTCTCCACATTTTTATCATGAATTTTCTTTTCTTCTTGTTCTTCTTCTTTTCCTTCTCGAAGTCTGATTGAAGATCAACATGGGACTTGGCCAAAGTTCCATAAGCTCCCTCAAGTCTGGTCACTGTGGCTGCCATCTTCTCAAGAGAATCTTTCTGGCTCTTATGCGACTCTAAGTAACTCTGCATTTCGTCCCTAGAGAAGTATGAAGGACCAGGCTGGGAGGATGAAGGCCCACTCGGAAGCTGTGATACTAACTCCCGAATAGATGCAAGCTCAGAGTTCAGCATCCCGAATGGCCCTTGTACAGCTGCCTTTGAAGAGGACTCTGAACCAGTAGTCGTGGTGGTGACTTTTCTCTTCTTGCTCTTCACTACACTACCCTCTTCTGTCACTCTCAATGGATGAAAAGGTTTATCAGCTGGTAGCCACCGATCGGTGCCACGCACATTAACCTCTGCTCTATAGTATAGCTGTATAATCAATGAAGGGAACATCATCCATACATACTTGTCTCGCAAGTACTCCCTCATCTTCCATAGGATATAGTACCCGACATTCACAGGAATGTCATCCAAGAGGCATGCAATGACTAATAACCTAGTGTAGGATACATCTGAGACGTTTCCACAAGGAGACACCCTGTTGCAAAGGATGTACATCCACATTTTTGCTTCAGTAGTGAAGTCACTTGATTTCAACCCTTTTCTTCGGTTACCTCATTTGGCTCTCAGATTAGGAGGGAAGAGTCTGGAGACAAGCCATTCCCCATTTTCACAACGATCCTTCTCTTGCACCGGCTACATTGGACAGTTGGGAATACACAAAAGCATCATTTATTTGTTCGATCCCAAACCTCACAAATTTTCCTCTGATGACGACTTGTAGGCTGGCAAAATCTGTGCGCCTAAGGTTTGAATAAAATTCACGAACCCATTCCTCATTAGCTTTGCAAGGAGTGGGAATGAAGCATGACCATCCAGTTGAATGTAGTCGTGCATGGGACTCTGGGAGCTTCTCGCCAATTTGTCTTCATTGATACCCTTTTCAAGAATTATCCTTCTATTGACAAGGTCGTGCAAATATCGACGCTCACATGTAGCTGACATGAAGCATGATTTATCATATGGTTCCCTAATTTCTTCTTCAATTTCATGTAGTTGTCCGCTCATGTTTGGGTCCATTTTAACTTGAAACACCTATATAAAATCAACACAAGGTCAGTCGGGTAATAGAATCATGTTAAGCAATTCAAAATACTGCAATTGAGCCAAAAAATCAGGTTGAACGGGCCCAGGAAGAGGTTGTTGCAAAGATACTGCAAATTGGCATTTCTGCTTTCGCACCTGCAAAACTATTACCGCAGAAGCGGTTCCGCTTTTGCAGAAATTTGACCGCATCTGCAGTTTTACACACTATTCCAGTTTTTGCATCTGCGGAATTTCTGCTGCAGAAGCAGTTCCGCTTCTACGGTTTTCGTCATCTTCTTCAACTGCCCATACTTTTTTTTCAATTTTTGATTTTCAAACCTCATCTTGGCACCTAATTGGTACTCAAGACTTCTAAATTAGTGCAGTACATGAGATTATGATTCAATTGAGACCAATTTTGTGGTACTTAGCACGAAAATTTCTTTTAAGCATTGTGTCGAACATCTTGCAAGCAATTTAAAATGACCTCTTCTTCACACAAATTGGGTACTCAGAATTCCCACAATTTTGCTTTAATACTAACAATACACAACATGAAATCTCTCAACCAATATTCCTCACATCCTAAAACTAACAGCAGATAAATTGAAGCTAAAAGCATCAAACAAAATAAAAAATGAGTGGGGATATTGTCTAAGGAGAAGCAGAGAGAATGAAAGGAAAGAGAGGAGAAATAGATGAGGATGACATTACCTGTGTCTTGTGCAAGAGGGAAAGAATTCACGAGCAATCTTGTGAAGTTTTGGAGATTGTTTTCGAGTTTGGGGAGTTAGGCTGGGGAAAACGGTGCACAGAGGTTACCTAAGCAAATGAGAAGTATAAATATTTTTCAAATTAAAGACCTGCTCGATTTCCACATATACAGTACTTTTGTCGCATCTGCGGTGCGCTTATGCGGCCAGTGGTTCACTTTTGCAAAGTTTCTCGCTTGTGCGGTGTTTTGCACACTTTTGTGGGACCGCATCTGCAGTAGGAAATTTGCAGATGCGGTTAAACCTTAAAATTTTTGCACAGATACTGCAGCTACTGCTTTTGACCCTCTGGACCACTCCGACCTGGTCAAATCAACTCCAAAAAATCTAAAATTTGGTAGATTAGTCAAAAATAATATTCTAAGCTATCCTAAAAAAGAAAATTTCAAAAATGACCAAATATTTTAAAAAACGATGGGTTGCCTCCGACCAAATGCCGCATTTAACGTCATGGCACGATGCAACTCAACTTTACCACTTTTCTCGCTACTTTGATGATATGAATTGGGCACCTAGCTTGGAATCAAGCTTGTGACCACGAGTGGTGGGGGGCGGTAAGTCGATGATCAAGTCAATCCTTAAATTCTTCATTTTGCACTTATTGGCTCTCATGTGAGGAATGTCATTTTGTTTTCTTGTTTCCTCAAACTGTAAAATGTATGGTATGATTTTTTCCTCCTCGCAATCCTCCATTGATTTATGTAGTTCAACTTCCATATCACCACACAATTCCAATGTTGAAAAGTGCTTGGAATGTGACTTCAACCTTCATTTTGCAATTTTTCTCGAATTTTGACATCCTCCTCTTCCCTCAGACTAGAGTCAATCTCAAACAAATTTGCATTTACACCGGTTGACTCTAATTCCATATTTTTCTTGGCATCACTAACATTCATGGAGTCGGTTGGCAGATGTTCAAATCTTGAATCCTCAAAGTAAAGCTCACTTTCTTCCTCGGAATTGGACTCTTCTTGGCTTCCTTCCACACTCTCAAGTTGGTGGGCATAGTGAGCCTCAACCAATATTTGCATTTTATCCTCCAAAGTGCGGATATGTTCATAATTGTGAGCCAAGCCTTGTTTCAAGTCCTCGAGTGCAAAGTTGTGCTTCTCCTCATTTTTCAAGAATGGTCTCCAACATGAGCATCATTTTCTCATTTTGAGCGTTTGAGAGTTCTTCTTGGTTTTGATCAAGTGCCAAGGAAGGGTTTTCAACTTCAATCTCCAAGGAAGGTTCTTGGCTATCATTCAGTTCCGAGGCTTTTTGAACCCTTAAGGCTTCGATTATTTCATTCATTTGTGAGTGCAACCTTTCAAGTGCCAAGTCATTTTGGAGACTATTTTCCAAAAGCTCCTCCAAGGTATTTTTCTCCTTGTTTCCTTCTTCAAGTAAGCACTCCAATATGAGCTTGAACTCTCCATTTCGGCCATGCTCAACTTCTTCCATTTTTATATCCCTTTAATTCTCATCACAAAAAGTAGAATCATCATAGCGGGGGCTTGGGGAAGGGAATAACAAATAAGCACAATCATCCCAATGACCATTTTGAAAACCACACCTATCACAAATACCCCACTCATAGGTTTGAGATTGTGCACACAATCCACCCCCGAGAGAATTTAAACAATTTTGCCACGAGTGTGGTCCTCTACAATAAGGACAAGGGTCATCAAAGTATAAACAACTACCATCCGACCAATTTTCATTATATGATGCCGTTTCTCAAAACTAAGAAATAAACAAGAAACGAACAATAAAAATAGACCAAGGTAAGAAAATTAATTACAAAAATATTCACAAGTTTGGACCAAAGCACTTTCGCTTATTTCTCAAACAACCTAAATTATGCCAAATTGTTCCTCGGCAATGGCGCCAATTTTGTTGACATCCAAATCCACTACTAAAAATTAAATGAACACGGTCGCATGCAATATAATTTACCCAACTATGAGTCGGGGTCGAATCCCACAGAGAACAATGTGTAGATGATTAGGAATGTGAGAAAATTATCGCTTACTGTGCAATGCCAAACACTAAGAATTTTAGATTGAAAATATTTATAGCTAAATGTGGAAATGTAAACTAACCTAGAAAGCAAGTAAAATGATCAATGGCTACAAGTATGGTTGCATTGGGAATTACACTCAAGTAACGATCCAATGTATTTCACAATTTTACAAATATGAGCAACTTTATGTTAAATAGCCACGGATAATAATTCTTAATTAGCTTCTTCCGAAGACTAACAAGACTTCCTAATTAAATTATCCCTAAAACAATTAAGAGATTAAGCACACACAGAATGGCTTCAAGTAGTTCAATCCTATCCCTAGGTAGAATCTATAAAATGAGTGTTAAAACCTCAAGTTCTTGTTAATTAATCTTTCCCAATCCCAAATTATCTTTTCGAAAATTAATTTGGAGTTAATGGGTGAGTCCTAGGGTTAGCTAATCCCTTTTGAAACATTAAAGAACAAAAATAATTAATGTAACGATAACTCACTTCATAAATATATAAAAATCATTCAATACATAAGCACAATAAGGTATATAATCCACACTTTAAACATGAATATTTCCATAAACAAGATTCAAGTGTTGAATAAAATACTACACACTTAGATATACAATACAAAGCAAGGAAATGAAGAAATAAACATAAATGGGTAAGAAAATCTTAACCACAAGCTTTAAATCTTCAAAACCTAAGTGTGTGTGCAAAACCCTAGCTTCAATATAGGTTCTCTCTAGTTATAGGAACTGAAAATAAGCCAAAGATCATCAAAATATCTGCTTGGACGAGTATAAAAATGGTTTGGGGTTTATAAAATATGAAATGACTAATTTGCCAAGTTTGATGCCCGACTTTCGCATATGCGGAACAATTTACGCAGATGCGGAACCCTTATCGTAGAAGCGGGATGCCCTGTATAACTCTGTAATCCCCGATGCGGTGCAAAAGGCACAGATACGCCACCGCATAAGCGATATAATAACCGCAGATGCGGTTCCTTGCATGCTCAGCCATTTTCGTAGAAGTGGCTATTTACTCGCAGAAGCGGGATAGCTTCTGCTTCTTTTCTTCCGCAGATGCATTTTCATCCAATCCCAGCCTCCACTGCAGAAGCAGTTATTCTCTCGCAGAAGCGGGTTCTTCTGCGACCATTCTTACGCAGATGCGGAATCACTGGAAGGTTTTGCATGTTTTCACTCGCTTTTGCTCAATTCCACTTCAATTCAATTCAAATCATTTTGTAGCATCATTTACATAAAAATCTAACAATACACACCATAAACAACCCCATATTATAGTTAATGGATATAAAAGCTAAGGAAAAGAGACTACATTGAGTGGTAAAATCACCACTCATCAGGGCCTGAGGGGTATTTTGGTTATTTTACCTAATTTCATGTATTAGCATAGAATTTAATTTTAGAATCAGTTACTTAAAGTGTTATTTACATTATGCAATTAAATTGAATAGATTTGGGCCATTTGGAGTTGAGTACTCGTGGCAAGAACGTGGTTTCGGGTGGATTTTGAGCCAGTTCGAGGTAAGTGGCTTACCTAAGCTTGTGTGGGGGACCTTCCCCTTAGGATTTGGTATATTTGGTAATTGAAATTCCTTGTACATGAGGTGACGAGTGCGTACTTGTGCTAATTGTTGGAAATCCGATTTTAACTAAGTAAGTACTAGTATGTTTCCTTTCCTGTTTTTATTACTCACACTATTAAGCCTGTTGCTAGCTCAAGAAAGCATGTCTAAGTGATTTAATTGCTTTATTTTCTCAAACTGCCTTACCTGAATTCTGTGCAGCATGCCAGGCTAGAATTACTTGTTTGACTTAATATGAAATTTGCCCTTTCTGAATATTGTCCTGTTGCTGCTGTGTATTTACATTGGGACTACGAATGTGGGATTCTGGTAGCTCCCCCTTGTCTGTTTATTTGGGACTACGGATGTGGGATTCTGGTAGATCCCCTTTGTCTGTTTATTTGGGACTAAGGATGTGGGATTCCGATAGATCCCCATGCACAGTTATATGGAACTACGGGACTGCACCCGGTAGATTCTCCCAGTACTGGGTATTTATATTTGGGACTACGGATCATGATTCTGGTAGATCCTCGCGCATTGATAGCTGGGCTACGGGACAGGATCCTGGGAGATCCACTGGAATACTTGTAATTGGGACTACAGGACGATATCCTGGAAGATGCCCCGGTTGTTATCTTTGTGTTGGGCTGTATTTCTTTCCCATGATCTATTTTTGTCTCTGTTCTAGTTGTTGTTGTTCTTTCAATTCTATGTTATTTCTTAATGTTGCACTTATTTATACTATTTTTCTCCACATTGTTAACCCTTATATCTTATTAAACTCAATAAGGCCTTGACCTTCCTCGTCACTACCCGACTGAGGTTAGGCTTGGCACTTACTAAGTACCGTTGTGGTGTCCTCATGCCCTTTCTACTCATGTTATTCATGTGCAGATCCAGGTACTTTCACTCAGTCTTATCATCTTTGAGGCAAGGCGCTTCTGTAGAGACTTCCAGGTATATCTGCCGCGTCCGCAGACCGAGGAGTACCTTTCTATTATCACTTTTAAGTGTTAGCCCTTCTGCATTTCCTTTCCTTGTTAGACATTCTGGAGTTAGACACTGTTAGATATTCAAAGGCTTGTGATTTCACGAGATTCCGGGTTTTGGGAAAGTGTATTAGTTTTGAGAAGTTGTATTTGACGTGCCGGAGAATTTTGGCACATTTCAATACTAATTGCTTAGATTTTAGCTTGTTTTAAATGCAATTATCTCCTTTCCTTATGTAATTTTGGTGTTTCTGCAGTACATAAGGACTAAGGACCCAAGAGCATTGAAATGGAAGCAAAAATTGGATAGAATTACGACTTTAGTCGAGCAACACACTATTCGAGTAACCTTTTCACACCTATTCCCCGTGGAATTCGACCCCAACCTTGTTGGGCTATTATATTTGACATCGGTCGCCTTACACGATTTATTAAAGTATAATTTGAGTGTATCAAATTTTGGCACCGTTGCCGGGGAATACGGTTTTGAAATTACGAGCTAGTGCGTGCTTTACTTTACATCTTATTCTATTCCATCACACTTTGCTTGTTTTGCTTGGTGTTGATAGGAAAACATGTCTGATTATGGTGATGACGTAGAGACAGAAATGGGAGAGAATCCATTTGCAGACATTGAAGAGTACATTGAGGATACAAATGCTATTTACCTCCAGCTGTGGGCGCTGCAATGTTCAAAGTGGAACACGGTTTAATCCTTATGCTCAAAGCAGAGGGGTTGTTCAAAAATTCCACCGATGCTGATCCAACACAACACCTTAGAAACTTCTTGGGTGTGTGCAATGCACATGCAAAACCATGTCTCTGATGAGGCCTTGAGGTTGAGATGCTTCAAGTATTCTCTGGCTGGGGATGCAAGGAGATGGCTCCAGAATCTGCCACCAAACTCTATCCATTCTTGGCCCGAACTTGTCCGGGCATTATTATCTAAGTGATTCCCACAAAGTAAAAAGTCTGAGCTGCGGGATAAAATCTTCTTCTTCGAGCAAACACAGGGAGAACAGTTGCATGACGCATGGGATCGTTTCAAACTATATTTGGTGAGGTCTCCAAACCATGGTTTCCCGGATTCTATGTTATTGGAAAAATTCTATATGGGTTTGGATACTATGAACCAAGCTATAGACAAAAATGCAGTTGATGGATCCTTCATGGATAAATCATTCGCAAGGGTGACACAAATCTTTGACAAAATGGAACAACACAATCAAGCGTGGCATTCCGAGGACATCTCAGGTGGGATTGCATATAGGTCTCCTTCCTTGACCAACCTAATTAAGGAAAATTAAGAGAGAGACCAAATGATTGCAGGGCTTGCCACAAATGTAAATGTGTTGACAAAAATGCTCATGGAAAACCAAACAAAGAAGGTGAATAAGGTGGAAGATGTACAACCCATCTCCAATGAGGAGTTTGAAGAAGCGAACTACATCAACAACCCTCAAGGAGGGTATCAAGACAACAATACTCGGGTCAGGGACAACAGAGCCAATGGAGACCTAACCCACAAGGGCAAGGAAACCAACAATGGAGAAATGACCAAGGTGGTTCAAACCAAGGGAACTGGAATAACAATGATAAATTTTCTAACCGGAGCTCAAACCCTTATGTCACTCCAAAGGGTCAATATTCCAATCAAGGATCTTCTAGTGAATCTAAGTTGGAGGGTATGCTCAAGCGAGTGTTGTAAAACTAAGAAATATCCGATGCTTCTATGAGGAACATGACGGAGGTTGTGGGATCTCATACCGCCTCCATCCAAAAATTGGAAATGCAAATGAGAGACCTTTCTAGATAGCAAAATCCAAAACAAAAGGGAACACTCCCTAGTGACACAGTTGCATGCCCAAGGGGTAATGGGAGTGGCCAAACCTCTCATATCATGGCAATTACTACTAGAAGTGGGAAGGTTATACATGGAGAGGATAAACCAACTATTGAAGTAGAAGAGTCTAAACAAAGGGTTGAGGTTGAAGAGCCAAGTGTTGTTGAGATTGAAAAGATTCCAGAAGAGTTGCAAGTGCAAAAAGAGAACCGGGAATAGGTGAAGGAAAAGGTAAAAGAGACACCAAAAACTCTTCCACCTATTCCTAGACCTCCTCCTCCTTTTCCTCAAAGACTAGTGACAAGGGTTCATGATAGCAAGCTTGAGAAATTCTATGACATTCTAAAGCAATTATCGGTGAACATTCTATTCTTGGAAGCGTTTGAAGAAATGTTGGGGTTTGCCAAATATCTGAAGGATTTGATCACCAAAAAGAGGACCACAAAGAATGAGGTAGTAAACATGACTCACCGGGTTAGTTCTATTATTGCCACAATGAAAGTCCAAAAGAAAGAAGACCTGGGAGCTTTAACCATCCCTTGTACCATCGGGGCTTGTGACTTTGCAAGAGCCCTATGTGATAATGGGGCTAGTATCAACTTAATTCCTCTTGCCATCTATAAGCAAGCGGGATTAGGTATGCCAAGGTCCACTAGTATCAGATTGCAAATGGCCGATCGGTCAATCAAACGCCCGGTGGGAATTGTAGATGATGTTCTTGTAAAAGTGGGGAAGTTTCATTTGCCCGCTGATTTTGTGATTCTTGATTGTGAGGTTGATAAAAAGATCCATATCATTTTGGGGAGACCATTCCTAGCCATGGGAAGAGCACTCGTGGATTCGGAGTAGAACAAAATTAAATTCCGGGTGAATGATAAAGAAGTCACTTTTCAAGCGAGCAAGGGTATGAAACCACCACATGAGTATGAGATTATTTCACTGATAGATGTTTTTGATGACGTAGAGGATGCCATCAAAATGAAAATGGAAGAACAATGCCTCGGTGAGGCATTGATGGCTATTTTGGTAAACTTTGATGGTGAAGACATGGATGGGTACATGGAGTCTGTAAATGCATTGGAGGGTCTTGGATCCTATACTTATACTTCGGCAAAGATTTTTCTTGACTTGGAGAATAGGGCCAAACCTCCCGCGAAGCCATCAATCATTGAGCCACCACAGCTAGAGCTCAAGCCACTTCTTCCGCACTTAAGGTATAAATTTCTTGGCTCTAATGATACTTTACCCGTAATCGTTTCGTCTTTGTTAAATGATGTGCAGGTAAACCAATTGTTGGAAGTCTTGAAAGAGCATAGGCAAGCCATTGGATGGATACTTACGGACATCTGTGAGATCCCCGTAGGAATTTCTGAACATAAAATCCAATTTGAGAGCGAGACAAAACCAAGTGTGGAACATCAACGTCGGTTGAACCCATCAATGAAAGAGGTAGTCAAGAAAGAGATTATCAAGTGGTTAGATGTCGGGGTAGTCTACCCCATTGCCAATAGTTCTTGGGTGAGCCAGGTGCAATGTGTGCCGAAAAAGGGAGGCTTGACCGTGATCGAAAATGATAAGAATGAGCTCATCCCAACAAGAACGGTGACTGGATGGCGGTTTTGTATGGATTATCGGAATCTTAACAGTGCTACATGCAAAGACCACTTCCCTATACCTTTTATTGATCAAATGCTTAATCATCTAGCGGGGAGGTCATTCTATTGCTTCCTTGATGGGTATTCCGGCTACAACCAAATTAACATCGCTTTGGAAGATTAAGAGAAAACTACCTTCACTTGCCCGTATGGCACTTTTGCCTTTAGCCGGATGCCATTTGGCTTGTGCAATGCTCCGACCACTTTTCAAAGGTTTATGATGTCCATTTTCTCCGACATGGTAGAGGACTTTCTTGAAATTTTCATGGACGATTTCTCGGTGGTTGGTGATTCTTTTGAGCATTGTCTTAACAATCTTAGACAACTACTTAAGAGATGTGAAGAAACCAACCTTGTGCTCAATTGGGAGAAGTGTCACTTCATGGTGGACGAAGGCATTGTGTTGGGGCACAAAATTTCAAAGCATGGCATTGAGGCCGACCGGGCAAAGATTAAGATTATTTCTAAGCCTCCTCCACCTACATCCGTCAAAGGTGTTCAAAGTTTCTTGGGTCATGCCTGGTTTTATAGGCGCTTCATCAAGGATTTCTCCAAGATTGCTAATCCTATGTGCAAACTCCTTGAAAAAGATGCTAAGTTTATGTTTGATGAGAAGCACCTCAAAGACTTTGAGGAATTGAAGCAAAGGTCACCACGGCACCTATTATTGTCACACCCAATTGATCTCTTCCTTTCAAGCTCATGTGTGACGCCAGTGGTGTAGACATTGGAGCAATGCTTGGACAACATCACAACAAAGTTCTCCATCCAGTCTACTATGCATTTAAAACACTCAATGGGGCACAAATGAATTACAAGGCAACTGAGCAAGAGCTTCTTGCCATTGCTTATGCCTTTGAGAAGTTCCGAGCTTATTTGATGGGATCCAAGGAGGTAGTGTACACAAATCATGCGGCTCTTCGCGATCTCATGGCAAAGAAGGATACAAAGCCTCGGTTGATTCAATGGGTCTTATTGTTGCAAGAATTTGACTTCAAGGTCAAGGATCGAAAGGGAACTCAAAATCAAGTAGCAGATCATTTATCAAGGCTTGAAGAAGCGGGGAGAGCAAAGGGAGATCTTGAAATCAATGATTCCTTTTCGGATGAGCAAATATTGACATTATCTATCACTTTTGCTTCGTGGTATGCCGATATTGCTATCTATTGGGTGAGTGACCTTATTCCGGAGGGATTGGAATTATAACAAAAGAAGAAGTTCTTGAGAGATTGTCGGCAATATTATTGGGAAGAGCCATTCTTGTTCCGTGTGTGTACTGACAATATTATTAGAAGGTGCTTTCCAAAAGAAAAGATTATACCTATTCTACTGGCACGCCATGACTCACCGGTTGGGGACCATCACGGAGGAAATTGAACGACACCAAAGGTACTTGAATGTATATTATTGGCTGCAATTCTATCATGATGCCAATAAAATGGTCAAAGCGTGCGACCAATGTCAAAGGCAAGGATCAATCTCCAAGAGGCATAAAATGCCAATGCACTTTGTGGTGGAGATAGAAATCTTCGACTTGTGGGGAATTGATTTTATGGGTCCCTTTGTGAGCTCTTGCAGGATGAAGTATATCTTGGTAGCTATGGATTATGTTTCCAAATGGGTTGAAGCAGTTGCTTTACCAAACAACGAGGCAAGGAGTGTGACCGCTTTCACGAAAAAAACATATTCACTCGGTTTGGCACTCCTAGAGACATTCTTAGTGACGATGGATCTCATTTATGTAACAAGGATTTCTCGGGGATACTTGAGAAGTATGGTGTCAAGCACAAGGTGGCCACACCTTGTCATCTGCAATCAAGTGGTCAAGTTGAGGTTTCCAACCAGGAGATCAAGAGCATTTTAGCAAAAATTGTTAACGCAAATAGGACTAACTGTTCAAGGAAGCTAGATGACGCATTGTGGGCATATCGCACGGCGTACAAGACTCCTATCGGTACTTCTCCTTATCGGTTAGTCTTCAAAAAAGCTTGTCATCTACCCATGGAATTGGAACACACGACTATGTGGGCTTTGAAAATATTGAACTTGGACTGGGCTGAAGCTGCAAATTTGAGGTTAACACAACTCAACGAAATAGAGGAATTCTGGTTCCATGCTTATGAAAGTGCAGCTGTGTACAAAGAACGGAGGAAGTTTGTCCATGACAAGAAGATCTTGAAAAGAGAGTTCAAGTCGGGTGACTTGGGCTTGCTCTTTAACTCAAGGCTAAAACTGTTTCTGGGCAAGCTCAAATCAAAATGGTCCGGTCTATTCAAAGTGATCGATGTCTCTCCTTATAGAGCGGTGGAACTAACATCGGAAGATGGGTCCCGGACATTCAAGGTAAATGGCCAATGCATCAAGCACTATTTGGGTACAGATGGAGAAAAGTATTTGGTGGAGCAACTGGCTCTCATTGATGGTCCGTGTCCAACCATTGACTGAATCCAAAGGAACATCAACTTCGCCGTGCCGTGACGTTAAATCAAGCGCTTTATAGGATGCAACCCATGTGTGGTAACACTCTTTGGTTCTTTGAATTTTTAATTTTTGATAGATAGATTTACTTGAGAATTTTAAAGTGTTTGTTAGAGTGTAGAAGGTTCGAAATATCACAACACTTGGTTGGAATGAACTAGAAAGGGAAGAAAAACCACAGTGTGTAGTTTGCTACAAAAATGCGGTTGCATTTTAACTATGCGGACTGCATTTTGATCACAAACCCAGGCAAGGATTCAGCTAAAATTGTTGGCGGAAATGTGGCAGGGTGGTGCACTTTGCAGACCGCATGTCACTTCTGTGACCGCGATGTGCACTGCATTTGTCACCCTTTTGAAAGCCCAGTGAACCTACCGCATAACACTTATGCGGTCGCACAGTGTGTTATACGATGCCCTCCAAATCGCAAATCGGCGGGTACGTGGTCGTAATTCTCTCATCTCTCACTCATTCAAAACAAACAAAAAAAAGTTTTTTTTGAGAAAACAAAATGAAACAAAAAGAAAAGAAATGGAAGAACTGAGAAGCAAACAACGAAGGGGCAAACACGAGCGAATCGTTCAAACTTTCCTCATCTCTGTAGTACTTCCACTCAGCATCACTGGTATGTAACCTCACCCCAAATCTTCCAGTTCAAGATTCATGCTTGTCTTCTCTTTCATTTTTGTTATTCTCGTATGCAAATGTGTGATTGGGTGTTGCATTTTGTAATACTTTCCTATGGCATAGTCTCTTTTGGGTGGGAAATATCTCTGGGATAATGGGTAGAAGGTCGTAGGACTGCCACTGTTGAAATAATGGGTGAATCTTGAGGATGAAGCCCATTTGCGGCCCACAAAGTTAAAATACGGTCCGCATTTTTGCCGCAAATTAAACCCTAGGTCACTTGAAGGCGATGATGAAATGCAGCGACTTTTGTGGTCGCATAATCGATATGCGGACCGCAAAGTTACCACAAAGTGAGACAGACCTCCCAGTTAAAATCCACGCCATTTGTGGATGTTTTGCGATCGCATTTCCCACTTTGCAGTGGAGTTTGCGATCATATTTTTGTTGTGTATGTTGTGAGCAAATGAACTATGTGATGGATATGTGGTCCGCATAGTAGTTCTACGATTGCATAACTCACCGCAGACCAAGACCCATAAAATCCCAACAATTTTGTGACATGTTTGTGGTTCGCATACTGGTTATGCGATCGCAAATCATGTCGCATTTTCCACATGTTCTGTAAAATCTTTTGTTTCTTCTCACTGTTGCTTTTGTGTCGCTCATATTTCACTTGTGTGCAGATATGGTTCCCAAGAAGCATTCATACTCTGCATCTAAAAGGGCTTCCTCCAATCATCAGGCATCAGAAGCAAAACGTTTACGGACAGAGGAAAATGTGCCAAGCCCCTCCCAGTCTGAGTAGGAGGAGCTCAGGCCCTCAGTTAATTTAGAGGCTAAAGAAAGAAGGAAACACGAAGAAGACTTCCACCTCAGATTTGGGGTTGTGGGGTCCAGTAAACTGTACAGAGAAGGGCTCACCAAGAGAAAAATACTGGCCAAAAAACAATTGAGCTTGAACGGGATACAAGCACAGTACCCCCCACATCCTGGAGAACATAAAAGCACGGAAATGGGAGTTCTTCACTGAGCCACCCATTGAGTACAATGAAACCCTTGTGCGGGAAATGGAGCGAGAATAGCTCCAGATAGAAATTGAACAGTCGCTAGCAGATATGGCCGCCCCTGAAGATCCATCGGCCACTCAGCCTTCATTGGGCGAGACTAGCAGCTCACAGGTCTTAGCTCCAGTTATGGACCAACCAGAGATCCCTTCTGCAGCTGTGATTCCTCCTTAGGCTGAGCTGTCATCGGTCCCAGTTCCAGCATCAAAGAGTGACTCTCACAGCACAGAGTAGGCTACTGACTCCCATAGCACTTAGTGCACCTTAGGGAGGCCCAATATCATGCATTGGGGGAAATGCATGATATTCAGTTGGGGGTGGTAGCCTTGTGTTACTTTTGTGACATTAGAAACTGTCGTATATATGTATTCCTTTGTGTTAGTAGCAAACTTATGTACTCATGTGTATTTTGTGCCGTGTATATGTTAGCATGATTTCTATACATAAGTTGTGTTGTGTAGTTCGTGATTATGCTTATATTAGTATTTAAATATGATACCCATGTGCATGTATAAAAGAAACACAACAAAAACAAGTAGATGGTAATTAGTAATGAATTCCCCTCTATTTTTCTTCTCCAGGTTCTTTTCCAAGGGTGTAATAGTAGAACCGGGATAGTAGAATGAAACTTATTGACCGGTCTGGTATAACTGTTTAGTCTCAAGCATGTGTGTCTGTATGTTGCATATACCCTTCCATATAAAAATAAGAAATCAACTATGTGAATGTTAGGCTCGCTCTGTGACTCTCTGTCTACCTAGAGTCATATGTGTATATATGATGAAAGCTTTGAGTTGCCAAGTGTTGACTCGAGGGCTTCAAACTATGTGAGCCAAACAATTCATGTACCATGTGTGTGTGAGTTCTTTGTGTAAATAATTCTTGTGTTTCCTTCTACCATCTAGAACTTGCCCGGTTGGTTTTTCGATGCTTATAATAATTATACTTGGTTGGAGAAATGACCTTCGGCAGTCTTTTTGATTTTCGGAAAACCAGTTAGCCTTTCAAGCCGCCAATCGTACAGATAGTATCCCTAGTCACCGCATTTGAGCCTTTAGCTTTTTCTTTGGCCAACTCATTACAAATCTTTCCTTTTTTGTAAACTAATTCCCTCTTTTGAACCCGTCCCTCTTTGAACATTGAGAATAAGGCTAAAATCCTAAGTTGGGGGTGTGGTGTCAAAGTGAAAATTGGTAAGGTTGTACATTGAGTGTAGGATCATATACCTCAAAATGTTTGTATTAAATTATTCAAGTACCAAAAGAAAAATATGTATATAAAACAAAGAGAAATATTTGTATGTATATAAATTATAGAGCCCTGAAGGAAATTAGAAAGGTATTTAAGGTAGTTCTATATTGGGAATTAGATGCCAATGAGGCTATGTGGATTGAGGAAAAACAAAGTGCAAAAAGAATGAAAAATGTGAGTAGTGTTCAAGGAGGGTGAAGTCACTTTTATCCAAATGCTTATCTGACCCTTCCCGAAACCTACATTACAAGCTTAAAAAGTCCTTTTGGGATCTTCAACCGAGCATTTTTAGAATAAAGCGATGAATTAAAATAAGGACAAGCCTATGGTATGGTATATTGAAACACTTGAAACTCTTTTCTGAGAGTGAGTGTCTTAGTGAATTCGTCCCTTTTGTTTTGTTGACATTGTACATATTGTGATTTTGGGACTTTCTTTCTAGTGAGGGCACATGAATTGTAAGGTTGAATAAACGTTGAGTTTTGAGTCAAATGCAATTGCACTCAGCTGAGGCTCACATTGTCGGAGGCTCAAAGTTCACAAGTTGATTAGTTTTCCTAGTATATATTAATTGGTTCATGAAGGGTAAAACAATAGAAGTCACATGCTTGAAGTACTAGCAACAAACACCACTCATGGTCATTTTTGGTTCATGTTCTGTAAATAGAGTCTAGAATAGGATAGTGTCGTGTTAGTTGCTTAAAGACAAGCAAGAGTTTAAGTTGGGGGTGTTGATGTGCCGGAGAATTTCGGCACATTTCAATACTAATTGCTTAGATTTTAGCTTGTTTTTAATGCAATTATCTCCTTTACTTATGTAATTTTGGTGTTTCTGCACTACATAAGGACTAAGGACCGAAGAGCATGGAAATGGAAGCAAAAAGAAATAAAAGAGAAAAATGTAGCAAAAATGTGGTTATGCGATGCACTATGCGATCGCACACCACATATGCGAGCCGCTGAATCGACACTGAGATCGCAAAGAAAAGCAGAGTTCTGGGCAAAATTCAACGTCAAGAATGCGGTCCATTATGATCGCATAACTTGTTTGCGAGCCGCAAAGGGGACCGCAAACCAACCATGAAGGCTACTGAAGGAAGAAGATGCGATGCAGAATGCGGTCGTATTTCTACAATGCGGACCGCAAAACTTGAATGCGGTGAAGACCTGGAAACTAGGGTTTCAATCTGCGATGGGGACGTCCAAAATGCGGACCGCATGTATGCTTTGCGACAAGAATGCAGTTGCATTTCTGACCTATTAGTCCGTTTTCTGTCTCGATTTTCAGTCCACTATAAATAGATTTATGATGTTTTTGTGGGCTCATCTTGTATAGTTTTTGAGCTACATTCCAAGACGTAAATATTCTTAATTTTTGAAATCTTTTGGGTCAAGAATCTTCACTTTGTAAGCTTTATAGCATCTATTATTCTCTTGCTTTGGTATTTTAGTATGAGTAGCTTACTTTATATACTAAGGTTGTGGACCCTAAATGGGTGTTATGTTAATGGGTGTTTAACATTGAATATATATATAATGGTTGGTTGATATTTATTTACTTCTCATTCTTCATTTATCGTTGGTGGTTGCAAACATTAACAAGTGCCATTAAATTCTTGCTTTGTTTGGGAAAGTGGGTTAGAATTTGGTAGAAGTAAATATCAAATACTCAAGGCTTTAAACCTTGTTTAATAAAATCGCTTAGGAATAAGTGGGTTTTATTTAGCATATATTGATTGTTATTAATTGCAACTCTTTTACATTTGGAAAAATTATAAAGAGGAAATACTACCCAACTATTGGAAAATTTTGGGTAGTCATTTAGACATCAATTGCACATCAAAAGGACCTTCCATTAGAAATATAACATATTAACACCGATTGCATTACACTTCATTAAAGGGGGCACAACGTTGGTTTCTTTAATCCTTTTAATTACATCTTCAATATTCCAACTAGTTGTTATTTCAAAACAAACTCAATTCATACTCTTGTTACTATTAATCCACACTCTTGTTACCGTTAACTGGATAGAATTACGACTTTAGTCGAGCAACACACTATTCGAGTAACCTTTTCACACCTATTCCTTGTGGGATTCGACCCCAACCTTGTTGGGTTATTATATTTGACATCGACCGCCTTACACAATTTATTAAATTGTAGTTTGAGCGTATCAGTATTGTATATGTCGAGCGGCATTTTTAATATTGTTTCACTCTGTTATTTTGGATTTTAATTATTTATTCTGCAAGTTTTTGTTTATTTTTTGCATTGTTAGTCTTACCTAGTCGTAGAGACTAGGTGCCATCACGACAGTTCACGGAGGGCGAACTAGGGTCGTGACAAGTTGTTATCAGAGCTTTAGGTTCATAGGAGTCATGAATCACAAGCCGGTTTATCAGAGTCTCGCTGATCGTTACAGAGACGTCTGTACTTATCTACGAGAGGTTATGTAATCATTAGGAAAATTCCACTTCATTTGAATTCCATGTTGTGCGAGATTTTTAATATCACAATTCTAAACTTCTATCTTCTATTCTCTCACCGATGGTGAGGACACACGCTACCAGAGATGATCAGGAACCCACACGCCTACGAGAGTCGCCAGAAGTCGGGGCTGGGGTAGAGGCTGAGGATACGCACGTGGTGTAGCCAGAGCACCCATGTGAGCTGCCACCGAGGAGCCACCATCAAATCCAACCAGATCCTAGGCACCGGATACGCCTACTGCTACTAGTACTCCATTCCTGAGCATGTTTGGTACATTACTTCAGGTGGGGTTGATTCAGGTTGTACCAACTACTTCACAGATCAAGGGAGGGACACAGACTTCCGCCAACAACACTCCAGAGCAGCGAGATCTCATTGGTCGGGTTCCAGATGTCATAGCGACATAGATTGTGGTCCTAGTTTAGCAGGTACTGAAGACCTCTCACCGAGTGGAGGACCGGTGGGTCCAGGAGAGAAAGGATAGATGAGGTTAGGAGAGAGAATGTGGGAAAGTAAAGAGACCTTGTAGACTTGAGAGACCCGCTGGCTCTTATTTTGGAGGAAGAGTACGGCATCATAGCGGTTTTGTGGGTGAGCCAGCTCAGTTTGCATCTTAGATTTCACACAGTGACTCAGGTGTTCAGGGATATTGGAGTACCCGTACTGCACATTCCCACTGCGACGTCCTACTAGAGCATGTTTTAAGTGTGGTGACACACGCCATGTTGTAAGGTACTTCCCTAGACTTGGGAGGAGTGCTCCTCCACATAGTTATCAGCCACAGCACGCTCCGCAGAGTTCTCAGGCTATGATCACAGCACCAGTGGTTACCCCATCTGCTTAGCTAGCTAGAGGGAAAGTCCAGGCCGGGCCAGAAATTATGCTTTTCATTCCCGTACCGAGGCTGTTGCCTTCGATTCTGTCATCTTAGGCACTATAGTGGTTTGACACAGAGATGCATTGGTTCTATTCGATCCAGGCTCCACTTACTCTTATGTGTCTTCTTATTTTGCTTCGCATTTGGGTGTACCTCGGGATTCTTTGAGTTCCCCTATTTATGTTTCTACTCATGTGGGAGATTCTCTTATTGTGGACCGTATTTATCGGTCGTGTATGGTTGCTCTTAGTGGTTTTGAGACCAAAGTCGATTTATTGTTGCTTAGCATGGTAGATTTTGATATTATCTTGGGCATGGACTGGTTGTTGCCCCATTATGATATTCTTGATTGTCACGCCGAAACCGTAACACTGGCTATGCCAGGTGTACAGTGTGTTAAGTGGAGCGATACTTTAGATCACACTCCCGGTAGAGTTATTTATTTCCTTAAAGCTCAGTATATGGTTGAGAAGGGGTGTGACGCATTTAGCCTATGTGAGAGATATTGATTTTTGCATTGATCTGTTGCTAGGCAATAAGCCCATTTCTATTCATTCGTATCGTATGGCTCCTACTAGGTTGAAGGAACAGTTACAGGAGTTGCTTGATAAGGGTTTTATTCGGCCCAGTGTATCATATTGGGGGTGCTCCTGTCTTGTTTTTGAAGAAAAAAGGATGGTTCTATGCATATGTGTATTGATTATCGCCAGTTGAACAAGGTTACAGTGAAGAACCGTTATCCTTTGCCTCGTATTGATGCTATGTTTGACCAGCTTCAGTGCGCACAGGTGTTTTCTAAGATTGACTCGCATTCAGGTTACTATCGATTGAAGATTCGGGAGCCAGATATCCCGAAGACTTCTTTGAGAACTCGATATGGTCATTACGAGTTCGTTGTTATGTCATTTGGGTTGACCAATGCCCCAACAACCTATTTCGGAAAAGGGACTGATCTGTCCCTCTACTATGATAAATTATTTAAAGTTGTCCTCCGTTATACTATTGGACCATAAAACTCCCTACCGTCTTACTATCCTAACAAATCTATCCTTAATAAAATGGAGGTGACACGTGGCACCAATATGTTCCCTTTTACATCTGAGCACATATTAAGCGACCGGCTCGACGAAACCCCATACCCTTAACCCATAACAATTAGTCCATCCGGGTTATTTTATAATACCCAATACCGTCAAACCCACCTAAAAAGATGACCCGATTAATACTTGTCCAGCAAATAAGTCTACTTTTTTTCTTTTTCTTTTTATTTTGTCTTTTTTGTTCATCTTTCTTTTCCACTCACCTCCGCTTATGCACCACCAGCGATGAAGTCATAACTGCCAGTGCACACTTTCTACACATATGTGTTTAACAAAATCAAAACTCAATTCTCCTAAATCAATTAAAAAAGAAATATCTTCTCAAATCTAAATGGTATTCACATCCATCCTTAAAATGTGGCTACCCCTAATCTGTACTGATCCACTTTCTCTATTATCCAATATAGTTTTGCTTAGGTTCTTAGACATCATAGTTAGAATTCCTAACAAAGAACTTTGAGCAAAATTAAATCACTAATTGGTTCAATTATTGGTAAAATTTGTTTGAGAATGGGTGGAACCTCTATGACCGCCGATGTTAAGTTTGCCGGATTTATTTTTTTCAGATTCGTGGAACTTGGGACAGTAAATTGATCGGAGTTCCTGTTCACTACCAACAATGATTGCAACATTTTTGAAGGACTTCCCACAATTGAAATGAACAGGAATCTGAGATACCAGTATATCCAAGCAAGAGGAAGATATCTCTCGATTCACATCTTCATTTCGAGCATTATTTACTCCCGATTCGTTGGTTGCCGGAGGTGATTTAGAAGAATGGTGGATGCTCGAGTTAGGTATAAATGGGTTTCATAGCCAGCTACGATTCTAGTACTAACATGTGTTGTGCTTGTTATCTGTAAGGATTTACTGCCGGAATAATGGCTTTGGTTGCCGTTGATTTTTAACATTAAAAGTGAAATTCACCATTTTTATCTTTTGATTTTAGTGTGGTATATTTTGTGGTACTAATTTTTAACTTAGAGACTAATGAATTCATAAAATACAGATGAGTCTTTTTCTAGGTGGGTTTGAGGGTATTGTGTATAAATCACTGGCTATGGGTTATGTGAAGCGGGTCGGTTAATTTGTGCCTAGATGCAAAAGGGTACGAATAGCTTCCATGTGTCACTTCGTCTAATTAAGGATAGATTTGTTAGGATAGTAAGACGGCATGGAGTTTTATGGTCCAGTAGTATAACAGAGGACAACTTTAAATAATTTATCATAGTAGAGGGACAGATCAGACCCTTTTCCGTTCTGCATTTGATGCACACTATATTCCGACCATATCTTGACTTATTTAACATTATCTTTATTGATGACATTTTGGTATATTCCCAGAGTCGGAAAGATCATGAGTAGCCCTTGAGGACAATGCTTTAGACTCTGAAGGAAAAGAAGTTATATGCGAAGTTCTCAAAATGTGAGTTTTGTTTGGATTCCGTGCCATTATTAGGCCACGTGGTATCGAGTGAGGGTATTCAGGTGGATCAGAAGAAGGTAGAGGTAGTGTAGAGTTGGCCCAGACAATCCTCAGCAACAGAGACCCGCAGTTTTCTCGGCTTGGCGGGTTACTACCGTTATTTTTATGGAGGGTTTTCACGTTTGCAGCCCCTATGACCAGTCTGACCCAGAAGGGTGCTCCGTTCCAGTGGACGGAAGAGTGTGAGGCGAGCTTTCAGAAGCTCAAGATAGCTTTGACTACAACCCCAGTTTGATATTGCCTACGGGTTCAGGGTCTTATATGTTCTATTGTGATGCCTCGAGGAGTGGCCTTGGAGCAGTTTTGATGTAGGATGGTAGGGTGATTGCCTACCAGTCCAGACAGTTAAAGGTACATGAGAAGAATTACCCTGTCCACGAACTTGAGTTAGCTACCATTGTTCACGCACTGAAGATTTGGTGCCATTATCTATACGGTGTACCTTATGAAATATATATTGACCATCGGAGCTTGCAGCACTTGTTCAAGCAAAAGGATCTAAATTTGTGCCACAAGAGGTGGTTAGAGTTACTGAAGGACTATGATATCACGATTTTGTATCACCCGGGCAAGGCCAATGTGGTGGCCGATGCTTTGAGTCACCGGGAAGAGAGTTTAGGGAGTTTGGCTTACCTAACAACATCAGAGAGGCCTATGGAGATGGATGTTCAGACCTTAACCAGCCAGTTTGAGAGATTGGATCTTTCGGAGCCCAGCCGGGTTCTAGCTTGCGTGGTTTCTCGGTCTTCCTTATTTTATTGTATCAGGGAGCGACATTATGATGACCCTCATTTTCTTGTCCTCAAGGACAAGGTCCAGCATGGTGATTCCAAATATGTGACCAATGGCGAGGACGGAGTGTTGAGGATGCAGGGTCGAGTCTATGTACCCAATATTGATGGGCTTCGGGAGTTGATTCTAGAGGAGGCCCACAGTTCGTGGGATTCCATTCATCCGGGTGCCGTAAAGATGTACCAGGATTTGAGGCAGCACTATTGGTTGAGGCAGATGAAGAAAGATATAGTTGAGTTTGTCGCTCTGTGCCTCAACTATCAGCAGGTGAAGTATGAGCACCAGAGACCAGGTGAGTTTCTTCAACAGATAGAGATTTCGTAGTGGAAGTGGGAGCGGATCACCATAGACTTTGTAGTTGGTCTCCCACGGACTTTGAGAAACTTCGATGCTATTTGGGAGATTGTGGATCGGCTAACCAAGTCCACTCCTTTTATTCCTATGTGTACTGCTTATTCTTTGGAGCGGTTGGCGGAGCTTTATATCCGAAAATTGTTCTTCTGCATGGTATTCCAGTTTCCATCATTTCAGATAGAGGCACTCAGTTCACATCATGGTTCTGGAGGGCCATGCAGCACGCATTAGATACTCAGGTAGAGTTGAGTACAACATTTCACCCTCAGACAGACGGATAGTCCGAGTGCACTATTCAGATTCTTGAGGATATGCTCTGTGCGTGTGTGATCGAGATTAGAGGGTCTTGGGAATAGTTCTTGCCATTGGCGGGGTTTGCATACAACAACATTTATCAGTCCATCATTTAGATGGCGCCGTATGAAGATTTATATGGTAGGCGGTGTAGATCTCAGGTGGGTTGCTTCGATTCGAGTAAGGCTAGATTATTGGGAACAAACTTAGTTCAGCATGCTTTGGAGAAGGTTAAGGTGATTCAGGATAGAATCCATACAGCCCAGTCCAGACAGGAGAGCTATGTGGACCGGAAGGTGCGTGATGTTTCCTATATGGTTGGAGAGCGGGTTCTGCTTCGGGTTTCGCCTGTGAAGGGCGTTATGAGATTTGGGAAGAAAAGGAAGTTAAGTACGAGGTTTATTAGCCCTTTCGAGATATTGAGGCGAGTTGGGGATCTTGCTTATGAGCTTGGCTTACCACCCAGCTTGGCAGGAGTTCATCCGGTATTTCATGTTTCGATGCTCCGGAGGTATCACAGTGATCCGTCGCACGTGTTGGATTTCAGTTCAGTCCAGCTGGACAAGAATCTATCCTATGTTGAGGAGCCAGGGGCAATATTGGATAGGAAGGTTAGAAAGCTGATGTCAAAGAACATTACATCAGTGAAGGTTCAGTGGCGGGGTCAGCCGGTCGAGCAGGCAACCTGGTAGACCAAGCATGATATATGCAGCCGTTACCCTCATCTTTTCACTACTTTAGGTATGTCTTTATGCTCTTTCGAGGACGAACGAATGTTTAAGTGTAGGAGGATGTGATGACCCGTTCGGTCGTCTTAAGAATTAACGGCCCGATCTCCTATTAACTGCTTTCCCCGTATTTATTTCTGCTATTTTGATTTGTCGGGATATTCGGTTTTAATTATGCATTGGGGACAATGCATGCTTTTAGTTGGGGGTAGAGGGTAGCATTGTAAATATTTTTGTGACATAGGGAACTGTTGTACATATGCATGTCCTTATGTCATAATCAAACTCATGTACTCTTATGTATTTTGTATTCTGTATATATTAGTATGATTTCGGTACATGAGTCGTATTGTGTAGTTCGTGATGATGTTAATATTAGTGTTTGTTTTGTGTTCATATTAGTGTTGTAAATATGATACCGTTGTCCGTATAAAAGAAAAGCAATAAAAACAAGTAGATAGTAATCAGTAATCAACTCTAATTGGTAATCAATTCCCCTTGGTTTTTCTTCTCCCAGTTCTTTTCCAAGAGTGTAACAGTAGAACCAGGATAATAGAATGAATCGTATTGACTGGTTTGGTGTAATTGCCTAGTATCAAGCATGTGTGTCTGTACATAGCGTATACCCTTCCGCGTGTATATATATATAAAAAAGAGATTAACTGTGTGAACATATGCCTATGATGAAAGCTTTGAGTGCCAAGTTTTGACTCGAAAGTGTCAAACTATGTGAGTGAAACAGTTCATGTGCCATGTGTGTGTGAGTTCTCTGTGTGTATATAATTCTTGTGTTTACTTCTATCATCCAGAACTTGCCCGGTTGGTTTTTCAATACTAATGATAGTATGTTTGGTTGGAGGAATGATCTTAGGAATTCTTTGTTTTTATTTGCAAGACCTCTTTAGCCTTTCAAACTGACCTTTGCACAAATAATATCACTAGTACACAATTTGAGCGTTTAAATCTTTTCTTTGGCTAACTCATTACAAACCTTTCCCCTTTTGTAAATAATTCCCTATCTTGAACCCGTCCCTCCTTGAACATTGAGAATGAGGCTAAAAGCCTAATTTGGGGGTAGTGTTAAAGTGGAGATTGGTAAGGGTGTACGTTGAGTGTAGGACCACATGCCTCAAAGGTATTTGTTTTAAATCATTCAAGCTTCAAAAAAAACAAAAGAGAGATATGTGTATATATATAAATTATGGATCCTTGAATAAAATTAGGATAGGCATGTAAGGTGGTTCTATATTGGAAACTAGAAGCAAATGAGGCAATGGGTGTTTGAAAAGAAGCAAAGTGCAAAAGAATGAAAAATTGTGAGTAGTGTTCAAGGAGGGTGAAGTCACTTGTATCCAAATGCTTATCCGAACCTTCCCTAAACCTACATTACAAGCTTAAAAAGTCCTTATGGGACCTCCAACCGAACATTCTTGAATAAGTGATGAATTAAAATAAGGGCAAGCTTATGGTATGAGATGTTGTAACACTTGAAGTTCTTTGTGAGAGAGAGTGTTTTTGTAAAATTAGTCCCTTATATTGTAATGTAAATATTGTAATTTTGGGACCTTCTTTCTAGTGATGGTACATAAACTGTGGAGTTAAACAAAAGTTGAGCTCTTAAGTCAAATGCAGTTGCACTCACCTAAGGGTAACGTTTTGTCGCAATGTCTAAGGCTTAAGGTTCACAAGTTGATTAGTTTTCCTTGTAGATACTGTCGGTTCAGGAAGGGTAAGCAATTGAAAATGCATGCTTGGAGTACTAGCAACGAACACCACCCGTGGTCATTACTGCTTCATGTTTTGTAAATGAAGTATAGAATAGGCTAATGTTGTTTTAGTTGCTTGAGGACAAGCAAGAGTTTAAGTTGGGGGTGTTGATGTGCCGGAGAATTTCGGCACATTTCAATACTAATTGCTTAGATTTTATCTTGTTTTAATGCAATTATTTCCTTTACTTATGTAGTTTTGGTGTTTCTACAGTACATAAGGACTAAAGACCCAAGAGGATGGAAAGGGAAGCAAAAAGACAAGAAAAGAGCAAAATATAGCAAAAATGTTGGTCTGCGACACACTATGCGATCGCAGATCATAGATGCGAGCCGCAGAATGCACACTCAAATCGCAGACAAAAGCAGAGTTCTGGGTAAATCTCAAGTCAAGAATGCGGTCCATTATGCGACCGCAGAATCTGTCTGCGAGCCACAGAGTGGACCGCAAATCAACCATGAAGGTCGCTGAAGGACGAAGATGCAATGCAAAATGCGATCACATTTCTGCAATGCGAATTGCATAATTGGAATACGATGAAGATCTAAAAATAGGGTTTCAGTCTGCGATGGAGACGTTTAAGATGCGGACCGCATATATGCTTTGCGGCGAGAATGCGGTCGCATTTCGGACCTGAAAGGGTATTTTTGTCCGTTTTCTATCCCAATTTTTAGTCCACTATAAATAGATTTATGATGGTTTTGTGGGCTCAGCTTGTCTAGTCTTTGCACTACATTCCAAGACATTAATATTCCTCACTTTTGGAAACTTTTGGGTGAAGATTCTCTACTTTGTAAGCTTTTATGACATTAAATACTCTTTGGATTTTGTATTGTAGCATGAGTAGCTAACTTTAAATACAAAGGTTGTGGACCCTAAATGGGTGTTATGTTAATGGATGTTTAACATTGAATATATATATAATGGCTTGTTGATATTTATTTATTTCTCGTGCTTCATTTATTATTGGTGGTTGCAAACATTAACAAGTGCCAGTAAATTCTACCTTGCTTGGGAAAGTGGTTTAGAATTTGGTAGAAGTAAATATCAAAGACTCAAGGCTTTAAACCTTGTTTAATAAAATCGCTAAGGGATAAATGGGTTTTATTTGGCTTATATTGATTGTTATTAATTACAACTCTTTTACATTTGGAAAAATTATAAGACGAAATACTACCTAACTATTGGGAAACATTGGGTAGTGACTTAGGCATCATTTGCATATCAAAAGGACCGACCATTAGAAATATATCATATTAACACCGATAGCATTATATTTCATTAAAGGGGGCACAAAGTTGGTTTCTTTAATCCTTTTAATTACATCTTCAATATTCCAACTAGTTGTTATTTCAAAACAAACTCAATTTATACTCTTGTTACTATTAATCCACACTCTTGTTACCGTTAACTGGATAGAATTACGACTTTAGTCAAGCAACACACTATTCTAGTAACCTTTTCACACCTATTCCCTGTGGTATTCAACCCCAACCTTGTTGGGTTATTATATTTGACATTGTCCGCCTTACACAAATTATAAAAGTGTAATTTGAGCGTATCAACTCCCTTTTATTAAGGAGTCCAAATTCAAACGGTGATGGGAAGAAGTTATTTAAGGACGGAGATCAAGTAAATATCTCGTGCAACGCAGGCAAATAGGGGTAAATACATAGTGGTACTTGATTTGCAAAACAAGGAAATGGAATCAGTAAAATAACCAGTAAAGAATCCCATTGAAAGCCTTACTCGAGTCAGAAAAGAGGTAAAGGAAAGTTTTAATTTAGGAAAAATCAGTAACAGTCAAATAAGCAACATTAAAGGGATTCAAAATCAATTAACAGTTGGCAAAACATTTGAAAGAGAAGTTCTGGTATAAAAAACATAGGCATGTCAAGCAAGAGGGTTTCAAAATCACAAACGCAGAAAAAGGTTCAAATTCAATTCATAAACTCTAAGTGAGTCTGAGAGTTCAAGGTTTCAAAGTAGAACCCTTGTCCAAACATAAAGCCAAATTAGCCAAAGAAACCCCCCAAATCATAGGGTTTTTAAATTTGAATTTGACACAGAGATGAAGAGGAAAACCAGTGAGATAGGCTCAGAGACTTTTTCAGAGTCTCATGAGAAGCATACAAGCACAATAGCAAAGAACATAAACCAGTACAGGAAACACGTTTCAAGAAAGCTTGAAAATTAAACGTGTTCAGGTAGTGTAAACGTAAAGAAACAGTCGATAAAACACATCTAAAAAGGATCCAAGCAAAGTCCGGTAAAGGCAACCAAAGGACTAAAACTCAGTAGGAAAACACAGTAGAGAAACACATGAGATAGGCATGTGAGAGCATACTAGAAAAACTTCATAATACAGCAAATATAAGAACACACGAAAAGGCATGTGAATTAGAAAAGAGCAAATAAGAACATAGTAGGGGTTGATTTTCACCAAGAAAAGGAGAAGAAGAAGAGTCAGAAACATTTTAAGAACTTTCCAGAAACCCTAATCGAAAAGAAGTGCTTTTTTGAAAGAAAATGGGAGAAAACGTTTAAGCAACTTAAGCGACAGTGCAAACATGTAACATATCTAAAATAATCGGAGAGAACCTCGATATTTAGGGTTCCATATGAACCTTAGAGATGAGAAAGGCTTCGAAAATACTCGATCTAAACCGGATAATGTCATAAACAGGCTCAAAAGACCAAGAGCCACCAGAGCAAGGCCGGAGATGGTCGGATCTTCGAATCAGTGAACGGCTGAGTAAAAACCCTCGAGGTCTGGCCTCGATCCTTCGAACAACAGGTATGCAGGAGCCATAAGAGGTGGGTATAGGCTGTCCATGGACTGAGAAGCCACGAACGCCGGTGAAATCATGGTGGAACAAGGTAGGGGAACGCTAGGGTTCCGGGGAGGGCTAGAGAGAGTTTGAGAGATGAGAGTTCAAAGGCGGCGTATCTGATAGAATAAATTAGGGTTAGGGGGTATGGAAATTAAAAAAGGAAAGAACGGATCATGGCCGTAGATCAAAATAATTAACAGCCAAGATTAAAAAGGGAACCGGACGGGTCTGAAAATGGGTTGTGGGTTTGGGTTGGAATTTGAAATTGGGTCGTTTGATTAAGGGTGGAATTGGGGGTTAAATTGAGGCTACAATTGCAATTGGAAAAGGCTATGTATTAAATAACCAATTTCTCCCCTCTAATTTATATAAAAATAGTTAAAATAATTTTAAAAATGAATTAAAAACACTGGACTAATTAATGATATATACAAATTAATCTAAAAATACTGGGAATAATTTTATAATTGTAAAATGCCATTAATCATAATATAAGCTATGATTGCAATTTTAGTTTAAAATATCAAATAAATTTGTAAAAATATGAAAAAATCACCTTTATTATATTTTGGTATAAATATGAGGATGGAAATAAATTATTCACAAAAATTTTAGTTTTAAGAATAATTATGGGATTTTGTACTGCTAAAATAGACAATAAATCGAGTTTACGAATCTTAGAAAATTAGGGGAAAATACCAAAACTCTTGGAATTCTTATGTATGCATACACATACTATTTCGAGAATATTTTGAGTATATAAAATACATAAGGAAAAATTGGGTATCAACACTCGTCACTACCCGACCGAGGTTAGGCTTCGCACTTATAGAGTACCGTTGTGGTGTACTCATTCCCTTTCTGCGCATGTTTTTCATGTGCAGATCCAGGTACTTTCACTCAGTCTTATCATTCTTGAGGCGAGGCACTTCTGTAGAGACTTCGAGGTATATCTGCCGCGTTCGCAGATCGAGGAGTACCTTTCTATTCTCACTTTTAAGTATTAGCCCTTCCACATTTCCTTTCCTTGTTAGACATTCTGGCGTTAGACGCTGTTAGATATTCAAAGGCTTGGGGTTTCATGAGATTCCGGTTTTTGGGAAAGTGTATTAGTTTTTGAGAAGTTGTATTGTATGTGCCGAACAACATTTTTAATACTATTTCATTAAGTTATTTTGGCTTCTAATTATTTCTTCCGTAAGTTTTTGTTTGTTTTCTGCATTGCTAGGCTTACCTAGTCGTAGAGACTAGGTTCCATCATGACAAAATCGCCAATTTTCAAGCTCCCAGGTCAAAAAATGGTGAAATGAATCAAACCCTCAATTTTTCCCCTTTTTCTACCAACGAACTCGCTTCTGCGAGCCCACAACCACACTTACGGGAAATTCATCGTAGGTGCAAAAGTTACTTCAGTCCTCAAAGGCCGCATCTGCGACAAGGAGGCCACACCTGTATGTGCGCACCTGCAGAATGTCTCCCGCTTCTGCGGTCCTAGGCAACTTCTGTGTACACCTTAGAGCATCTGCGAGTATCGTAGATGCGGAATTCTCCTCGCACCTACAATCCCATCTTGGGCTGTCCAAATACGCTTCTACGCTTGCTTCTCTGCTTTTGTGGGCTAGCACATGTGGTTTCCCCACCGTAGGTGTGGAAACACCAGATGCATGAAACTTCAGCAATGACCTAAGTCCAAATTTCAGCACGTTAAGCATCTGAAGCACACCCGAGGCCTCTGGGGCCTCAACCAAACATACCAACCAACCCTAAAACACCATACGAACTTAGTCAAGCCCTCAAATCACATCAAACAATGCTAAAAATACAAATCACTTTCCAATCCAAACCTAATGAACTTAAAACTTCCAAATTCGACAACCGATGCCGAAACAAACCAAACTGCGTCCGATTGACCCCAAATTTTGCACACAAGTCTTCAACCCTATGGACCTATTCCAACTTTCAGAATTCGAATCTAACCCAGATATCAAAGATTCCACTACCAGTCAAAATCTCCAAAAATTTAACTTTCTTCATTTCAAACGTAAATGAGCTACGGACCTCCAAAACACAATCCGGACACGTCCCTATGTCCAAAATTACCTAACGGAGCTAACTGGACTTATGGAACTCCATTCCAGAGTTGTCTTCAAACAGTTCTGACTATGGTCCAAATCCTATGGCTTAAACCTCCACTTAGGGACTAAGTGTCCTAAAGCACTTCAAATACCATAACGAATCTTCCCAGCAAGTCACAATAGCAGAAATAGGTACGGGGGAAGCAGTTAATAGGGGATCGGGGCTCTAATTCTCAAAACGACCGGCCAGGTCATTACATCCCCTCTTAAAACAATACCTTGTCCTCAAACAAGCATATAGACATACCTGAAGTGGTGAAAAGATGAGGATAAGGGTTGTGCATATCCTGCTCTGTCTCCGAAGTCGCATCCTCGACCAGCTGGCCCCCCCAATGAACCTTTGTTGATGAAATATTCTTTGATCCTTGTCCAAAATAGACACTAGATCCTCAATATACGATAGATCCTTATCCAACTAGACTGAGCTAAAATCCAACACGTGAGACGGATCGTCATGATACCTGCGGAGCATCGAAACATAAAATACATGATGAACTCTTGATAGGCTGGGAGGTAAGTAAAGCTTATAAGCAACCTCCCCAACTTGCCGCAACACCTCAAAGGGACCAATAAACCTTAGCTCAGCTTGCCCCTATTTTCGAACCTCATAACACCCTTCATAGACAAAACCCAGAGTAAGACCTGCTCTCCAACCATGAATGCAATATTGCAAACCTTCAGGTCCGCATAAGTCTTCTGTCTAGACTGGCCTGTTCCAATCTGTCCTGAATCACCTTAACCTTCTCCAAGGCATCATAAACCAAATTCTTACCCAATAATCTAGCCTCGCCAGGCTTGAACCAACCGACTGGTGACCGATACTGCCTACCATACAGAGCCTTATACGGTACTATCTGAATGGTGGACGAATAACTATTATTGTAGGCAAACTCCGCAAGTGGAAAGAACTGATCCTGAGAACCTCCAAACTCCATCACATACGCACTGAGCATATCTCAACAATCTGAATAGTGTCAGACTATCCATCCGTCTGAGGGTGAAATGCTGTGCTCAACTCCACCCGAGTACCCCGCTTGTGATGTATAACTCTCTAGAACCATAATGTAAACTGCGTACCCTGGTAAGAGATGGTAGATACGGGTACGCTAAAAGTCTGACAATCTCCCAAATATAAACTCGAGCCAGATGCTCAGAAGAATAGGTAGTCATCACCAGAAGGAAATGAGCTGACTTGGTTAGCCTATCCACAATCACCCAAACTGCATCAAACTCCCGCTGAGTCCGTGGGAGTCTAACAAAGAAATCAATAGTGATCCGCTCCCATTTCCACTTCGAAATATCTAACACTTGAAGCAATACAACCGGTCGCCGATGCTCGTACTTCACCTGCTGGAAACTTTGACACCGAGCAGCATACTCCACTATGTCTTTCTTTATCCTCCTCCACCACTAATGCTGCCTCAAGTCCTGGTACATCTTCGTGGCACCAAGATAAATGGAGTATCGCGAGCTATGAGCCTCCTAAAGAATCAAATCACGCAAACCGGTTACATTAGGCATACATAGCATGTCCTGCATCATAAATTCACTATCATCCCCAATAGTGACCTCCTTAGCATCACCGTACTGGACTGTGTCCCTAAGGACAAGAAGATGGGGGTCATCATATTGATGTTACCTGATACGATCATAAAGAGAAGATCGAGAGACCACACAAGCCAACACTCGACTAGGCTCAGAAATATCCAATCTCACAAACTGGCTGGCTAAGGCCTTAACATCCAACGCCATGGGCCTCTCTACTGCTTGTAGATATGCTAAAATCCCCAAACTCTCTACCCATCGACTCAAATCATCGGCCACCACATTGGCTTTCCTCGGGTGGTACAAAATGGTGATATCATAATCCTTAAGAAGCTCTAACCACCTCATATGACACAAATTAAGATCCTTCTGCTTGAATAAATGCTGCAAACTCTAGTTATCAGTGTAGACCTCATAGGGGACAGCGTAAAAATAATGCCTCCAAATCTTCAAGGCAAGAACAATAGAAGCTAACACAAGGTCATGGACAAGATAGTTCTTTTCATGCACCTTCAACTGTCTGGATTCATAGGCAATCACCCTACGATCCTGCATCAACACCGCATTGAGGCTAACTCGCTATATAAGACCCCGACCCTGAAGGCAATACCAATACTGGGGTTGTAGTCAAAGCTCTCTTGAGCTTCTCAAAGCTCTCCTGACACTCTATCCATCTGAACGGAACACCCTTCTAGGTCAGCCTGGTCAAAAGTGTTGCAATAGATGAGAATCCCTCAACAAATCGACGGTAATAGCCCGCCAAACCAAGAATGCTTCGGATCTCTGTGGCTGAGGATGGTCTGGGCAAACTCTGCACCGCTTCCACTTCTTCGAATCAACCGTGATCCCATCACTCGACACCACGTGGCCCAAAAATGCCACAGAATCTAACCAGAACCCACATTTCGAGAAATTTGCATATAACTTCTTTTCTATCATGGTCTGAAGCACTGTCCTCAGGTGTTGCTCATGATCTTCCCGACTCCGTGTATACCATAACGTCGTCAATAAAGATAATGACGAACGAGTCAAGATAAGGCCAAAATACACTGTGCATCGAATTCATAAATGTTGTTGGGGCATTGGTCAGCCAGAATGATATGGCAAAGAATTCGTAGTGACCACACCGAGTCCAAAAAAAAGTCTTCGGGATATCTGGCTCCCAAATCTTCAACTGATGACAACCTGAACACAAGTCAATCTTGGAGAACACTGTTGCACCATGTAACTAATCAAATAGGTCAGCAATAAAAGGCAAAGGATACTGGTTCTTCACTGTAACTTTGTTCAACCGGCAATAATCAACACACATACGCATAGAACAATCATTTTTCTTCACAAACAAGACAGGAGCACCCCATGGTGACACACTGGGCCGAATGAAGCCCTTATCAAGTAATTCCTGCAATTGTTCCTTCAACTCGTTCAACTTGGGAGGGGCCATACGGTAAGGAGGAATAAAGATGGGTTGAGTGCCCGACAACAAATAAATACAATAGTTAATATCTCTATCACGCGGCATGCCCGGAAGATCAGCTGGAAACACATAAGAGAAATCCCTCACTACTGGGACTGACTCAACTGACATCTCTCATACAGTCTAGATACGCATCACACCCATTCTCAACCATTCGTTGAGCTTTAAGAAATAAAATAACTCTACTGGGATTGTAATATAAGGTACCCATCCACTCTAATGATGGTACACCTGGCATAGCCAGTGTCACGATCTTGGCGTGACAATCAAGAATAGCATAACGGGGCGACAATCAGTCCATGCCCAAGATAGTATCAAAATCTACCATGCTGAGCAATAATAAATCGGCTCTGTTCTCAAAACCACTAAGAGTAATCAAACACGACTGATACACGCGGTCCACAATAAGAGAATCTGCCACGGGGGTAAAGATATAAATAGGGAAACTCAAAGAATTCTGAGATACGCCCAAATGTGGGGCAAAATATGATGACATATAGGAATAAGTGGAGCCTAGATCGAATAGAACCGACGCATCTCTATGATGGACCAGAACAATACCTGTAATGACAGAATCGGAAGTAACGACCTGTGTACAAGCAGGAAGGGCATAGCATCTGTCCTAGCCTCCCCCCTCTTGGACGACCTCTACCTTCCCGGCCTCCACCTCGAGCTGGTTGAGCAGGTGGCGTGGCAGTTGGTGTTGTAATCATAGCTTGAGAACCACGGGGAGCATGCTCTGGCTGAAAAGTCTGTGGAGGTGCACTCCTCCTATGTCTGGGGTAATCCCTCACCATATGACGAGTGTCGCCACACTCAAAATAAGCTATATGAGAACGTGGTGGCTATGGCTGGCTCGGTACAGTTCTGCTAGACTGACCGCTGAAAGCACCCCGTGCATGAGGCACACTAGCTACTGAAGGTGCATAATAAGGCTCTTGAGGTCTAGGAGGAGCTGGAATACCATTGGTGGCCGGAAGAGTTGAATGAACGGGGTTACTCACAAAACCCCTACCATGGCGAACTACGGCAGGGCACGGGCACTAGGAGCTGGAATACCACTAGTGGCTGGAAGAGTTATCTATAGTAATAATAATAAAAATTTAAAATAAATTTGGGGCCTTCAAATTTTGGGGCCTCAGGCGACGACCTCACTCCCAAGCCTTTAGAACCGCCCCTGATCGCCACTGCTACTTTGACAGTAGAGAACTTAAGGAGAAATACATGAAGTAAATGGCAAATGAAGGAGACTTGTCACCTTCTATTACATTGTGGATTTGTTCAGAGGCAAATTCAGAATTTAAATTTAGTGACTTTAGCTTTTAAGATTTTTAGCATTGCACTTATTGTACTGTTCAAATTATGAAATTAAATCTAATATTTGTTGAAATTAAATGTTCTACAGCAAGGGAACTCATATGGACAAATTATTTCCCGCCTCACTGCCACTCAACCCCAAAGCATTTTTAGTCTATGGATATAATAACTTAGCTTTCAAGGGTATTTTAATAACTTATGGATATAATATATTTACTTTTTCCTCTATCATAATGTTATTTCGGACGAAAGAAAATTGAATAAAACCTTCTTTAATATACATAGCTACATCACCGCAAAGAAACATGGATACGAATTACAACAGTCATATTCTTATTGTACTTTGTTTGTCTTATCAAAATAATAGTTCATTAGAGCCAATGTTCATCCCTAGTTATTAACCTTATCCAACTTTTGAAATCACATATATGGGCTAACAACATAGAATATCTTGTCATTGTTTCTCAAAACTTGCATCGACAAATTGGACCATTGTCGACGTCTATAATTGTATCTCTACCTAACTCGTGATCTCTTTAATTAAATTATTGCTCTTTCACATTACTGAAAAATATTCTACTGAGAGAGGAATAAGTATAATATAACTTGGGCGAGTTCAAGATTCATTTGTTGTGATGTCCTTTATTTTCGATTAAAGCCCAAGAAGATAAAAGCGCGAGGTTTCAAAGTGTCAAAACGGACAATATCATGACAATTGGGCATGTGCCGCGATTACATAATGGTCTCCTTTAGTACAGTAGTGAAGCAAATGTAATATATTGTGTCTCTACCGGTGGTGGAAGCAGGATTTTCGCTAACGGAGTTCAAAAAAATAAAAAAAATTATAACTAGTGGGAATTGAACAAGTAATCTCACAAAGATTTTGAACTCCATTGACCACTGAGCTATGATTTTAGGCAGCATCAAGGTGATTAAAATATAATATTTAAAGTTACAAATTGAATTTTAACTTATATATACAATATGATTTTCTGGCGAAGGAGGTACGATGAATTCCTTCCGCCCCTTAAATCCGCCCTGTTCTATACCTGCTGAGTAAAACAGCCGATGAACTGTTGACTATGGAACTCGAAAGGGAGATTTCTATGAACCTTACGCCTTAAAAAAATCACATATCGAAATAATATCGATCCAACTGTGAGACGCCTTTTAGATCACAAAATTTAATAATTATGTGAACTGTACCATAAATGGAAATATGAAAATAATCCAACTGGTGGTGCCCACAAATTAAGTAATCATAATTGAGCCTACCCAAAATGGAAGTACTTCTGTCACTTTCAAAGCATCACCCAATTATAGAACATCCTATTTAAAAAAGGAAAAGAGTTCAAATTGCTTCTCAATTATGAAAAATAAAATACTTTAATAAATCTATGTTTTATCAGTAATTAACAATAAAATTGACCATACTAACCTTTAATTTATAACAAATACTCCTAGGCTCTTAACTCACACAGTAACTTAAAAAAATAAAAGAAATTAAATTTTTCTTGATATTTAAAAAAATTAAATATTATAAAACACGGGCTGCAAGTATTTTTTATATTACTAATAAGACCATGACACCGATCTTCTTTTGAAAGTTTTCCATAGGTCCTAGACAATCCAGCAGACTATGACACACACCGACCCCACTTATAATAAGAAGATAACAAAAAAAAGTCTTTTTTGGTGTCGGGTCTTCTCGCTAAGGAAGGAGCTAGAAAAAATATTTAGATCGTATTAAACTTTTCGTGCAACACGAACTTCGATGCTAAGTTGTCACTAAATCGCTCGTAACTAATAGAATTTCCTGATAATCTATCACTAAATGAGGTTAGCGACGAATTATTCTGTTTAGCTACTAAACTTGTCCTTCGCTAATTCATCATTCTTTTGTTGTGTATATATTCTTCAAGTATTCGCCAATGAACCAATATAGGCAAATATTTTAAGAACTACTTTTAAGCACCAAATAGTGGGAGAAATAACTAAACTACCAAGGGCTCTAATACTCCCATTTGTTTATATATTAAGCATCTAGCTAACCAAAAAAAGATATGTTGTTAGTTTGTTCCTCCTTGTGATATCCTTCATAATTAAGTACGCAGCAGCGATTTATTTTTTTACTTAAAGTTACGGAATTTATAGATTTTCATTAGTAACGTATGTAAATTTTGTAATTAGTATTGATGGGACACGTTGTGACATGAAAATAATACTAGGTCTACTCTTTATAAGTGACGATGATGCAACAATTTAATGTACTTTCTATATTTTTTCGTTGTTGTACTGTTATATTAATTTATAGATTGAAAATTTAAAGATTTATGGGCTACCTGGTGTTGGCCCAAGTAAAGGTTAGTTTTAAAACTTACAAAGGAACTCAGACATGAACAAGGTCCATCCCAGTGGAGCACAAATACGGATAGACTTAAGCTTGTGGGATGCACGTGAAGGAGATAAACCTAACTTGACAGAAGTGATATCTTCTGATTCTGATCGAAAATGTTGCATATTGGATGAGGAGAAGGACTCCTTAGTCAAAGAGAACACGACTTAAGAAAGGGAAAGAGTTAGAGGTTGAGATCAACTAGAACTTTTCCACCAAGGAAGAGTAGCATCAGAATTCTAGTCAATCTCAATTTACTAACTCTATAAATATCAGTGTTGTTCTCCTTTACAGGTAACGCATATAAGCAGAAGTTAAACGTGAATTGAGAGCGAAAAAAGCAAGTCAATTTTGCTAGCAGTTCGTGTGTTCAAGCGTGCAAACCTGAAGCTACTTGAACCAGATAGAAGAACCAGTTCCACTGCCTTTTCTAGTTCAATTGTAGTAGGTGATTTCATATTGTACTTTTCACCTTTATCTAGAAGCAGTTTATTAAGTACTCAGAGTTTTCAAGTTAGAGTTAACTTGAAGTTGTCGCAACAATTAGAGATTTTGTGTAACAACGGGATTAGAGTTAGTCCTAGGTTTATAAAAGAGTTTTTGTAAAAGCAATTTTTGGCTCAGTGGTTTTAGTGGAGAGTTGGAAAAATCCTACTGGAAAGTAGATCGTGATTTTTTCACCTTTTGAGCTAGGTATTTTTCACGTAAAATACTTGTGTTCTTTACTTTCCGCATTTATTATATCTGCAATAGTAGGTTAAGAAATACTGAGAAGAACAAAGACCTTCCATAATCAGTTTAAGCAAAAAATTTGTTACCACACAAATCCCCCCCCCCCCTCCTCCGGTGTGGTATTGAATTATAAAACATCAATTGGTATCAGAGCGGGTTATTCTTGAAAATGCTAACAACTTAGGAACAGATCAAGATGAGTGCACCACCTGGGAACTTAGAAGGAAAACCATGAAGATGGATGCACCCACGAAGGAAAGGAGCCTGACTCTCAAAATTACTGAAGGTGCTGATGTAGAGGAGGATGAAATGGTTATGATCACAAAGGACTTCAGGAAGTATCTAATGAGAGGAAAAGGTTCTTCAAGAGGTGCAAGCTACAACAAACCAAGGGTTCCTAAAAAACAGACCAACAAGGGCTGCTACAAATGTGGTAAGACTGATCACATCATCAAAAATGTCCATAATGAAAAATTTAACGGAAGAAGGAAAGGGCTGAATGAAGAAACAAGAAGAAGGAACATGTTCATACAAAGAAGAATAAAGGATCAACAAAGGCTATGGCTGTTGCCCGTAGAGAAAGCTCAGATGAGGATTCAGAAGATGAAGATGGAGATGAACAAGCACTTATGGATATTGGAGAATCTGATGAGGAATTAGAGGTAAGTGTGATTTATCTTAAAGACAATATTAAGTATTTTTCTAAAGAAATTATATTTGAGTTACTTCTAGATTTCATTGATGAATCTGAGGTCATAAACAATGAAAAGAAATAGTTGTATATGGAATGTATAATCTTGAAAGCCAAGTGCAAAAATCTGGAACTCAGGGCTAGTGAAAGTGATAGTAAAAATGTTGAGTTGAAGAAGTAGGTTCTTGAACTTGACATCATTGTGCTGCAGCATAGAACTGAAAATTTAAAACTGAAATTAGGAACGGGTAAAAAGAAAGTTGATCACTCACATCTCACCTTAGAAGAAAATCTAGGAAAAATTAAAGATGAGCTGTACAAAAGAGATGAGAAGATAAGAGTCCTAAAAGAAGTTCTAAGCAAGGTTAAGCATGATCTAGACAGAACTTGTAAATGGAATAGGTCCTCTGATGCACTATCATGGCTACAAGAACACCATAGTAGCAATAAGAGAGGACTTGGCTACGGGAACCTTGCACCTAAGTGTGATCCTAAAAGCAAGTAAATAACACTTTCTGAGAACAAAATATGCACATATTGTGGTAAGACTTGTAACTACAAAAATGAAAGTACTGCAAAAGAAAAGGCTATTCAAAAGAACAAAACATTTGTTCAACGGAAAAATAGGCTGCCGGGATGGGCTAAAAATAACTTAATTCACCCTTTTGCCTATAGAAAGTGAGCCAAACTAGTTTGGGTTCCTAAGATTAACCTTTCATTTCCCTTTGTAGGTCCAAAGAAAAGGGAGCAGCCAAATATGGTACATGGATAGTGTCTGCTCAAAGCACATGACTGGAAGCAAGAACTAATTCCTTCACTTGAGGACCTCAAAGGAGGGAATGTCTCCTTTGAAAATGGTAATAAAGGTGAGATTATTAGGGTTGGAAAGGTAGGTAAGATAAAATCACACTCCATTGAGAATGTCTACTTGATAGTGTCGACGCCCCCTTTTTCTAAAGAAATCAGGTTTACGACATTTTGGGAGGACAACTCATTCCCGTTTGGGAATTGGGTTTTTGAATTGAAGAGTCGGCACCCAATTATTAAGTGCATTAGGACACTAAGAGGTTTTTGGTTTGGAAACCGGAGGTTGGGTAAGGGCTTGAAATTATCTCGAGGGGAAGGTGTTAGGCACCCCTCAAGATCCACTAGTGTGGTTCCTGGCCATGATATAATTGTGACTTTAAGTGCAAGCAAGAATTACAAATACATGGCATTTTTCACATAATGATTGCAAGCAATTAAAATAAAAGAAGTTAAAGAGGTTGAAGTTTGGGAAGAAAATAGTTTTGAAATTCTGAAAATAAACAAGTAAAGGGGAAGGGGGTCCTAATTTAATAAATAATATGGATCACCCCACACAACACCTAGTAACCGTTTATACACGTGGTGTTACTACGTGGTCATCATATCCATATTCTACCTTTCCCATCCAGTTAAGGTATTAAAGCGCGAAATAGTATCGTAACTTATTGCATGCTACTACCTGTCCCAATCCTGTCAGTCCGGAAGCGTTTGGGACTACTAATCTTAAAAGGGGAGGGAGTTTTGGGCTTTTCAGAGTTTTAAAAGGTTAAAAGTCTAAGGCGACAAACAAAAGCAGATAAGACAATTATGGGAACACATAAAAGTTACGTGCTTGAATAAACCTCCTCAAATCAGAAAAAAGACATATGGTTTAGCATGTCTTACATGTACTGGTTAGGTCTGAATTAAACTTAAGCATCAAGGCAGGCTGATTTATAACATATTTTCAGATAAGAAGTGGGAATTAGGCCTGCCTGCTGGTTGTAATTATTAAAGACTGGTGCAGTTATAGATTTCACCCTAAGGCTTGCCTAGGTATTAAACAGAACCTATAGGCATGATATCTATTAATTTCAGAAATGAAGAAGTGAACTGATTGCAGAAAAGAATGGTCAGTTACGAAGGCATAAGTTCTACAGGTGTGTAGACGTTACTGCTACTGATTTTAGACGAGTTAGCGATTCGAGTTTAGTTAACAGCTCCTATAGACATGCTTTCTAGGTGCTACTGATTGTAAATATTATCGCTTATGCAAAAATCCTATAGGAAGGTTGTCTATATGCAATTGGTTAGTTATTTAAATCCTATAATAGGTTTGCCTAATGACGGATACAGAATGCAGAAAGTCCTATAGGCATGGTGTCTATATGAAAATGCAGAGTTTTAGAAGCGACTTACAGGCATGGAATCTATTATGAAATTGCAGAAAATCCTATAGACATAGTATCTATGTGAGAATGCATAAAATCCTATAAACATGGTATCTATGTGAGAATGCAGAGTTTATAAAATGCGAAACTTTAGAAATAGTAATCCCTATAGGCATGATGTCTAGATGAGATGCAGAATTTTAGAAATTATCAGAATTTCAAAGATAGTAATTTCCTATAGGCATGATGTCTACCCTTTTTGGATGCATGATTGACCCTCCTTTTTTACTAATACCCCAGCGGTTTATTACAAACCAGAATTAATTAAGAAAAAGTAAAATTACATCCGAAATCAAAAATTCCAACCAAGGAGAGCCTAATTCAGACTCCTAGTCTGACATGTGTAACAAACCAACTTCCAAAGATTAGATTTCCAAAGTCTTCTCTTATTTGGGATGTGTCAAAGTTCCAAGGGGTTTCAAGAACTCCAGGCAATGCTTAACCCCAAATATTATTGCAGAATTTGAATTATAATGCAGTGTGGAAAAGCCAGTCCTCAAATGTCCAAGTTCAGAGGAAACTCAAGGCCCCAAGGCAAGGCTCATAGCAGGGGGGCAGAACTTACAGTCTAAAAGTAAGTATAGGTGCAATAGAGGGGGAATTACGGAATGCCAAGGCAGGCTGGTGGTCATGCCTAGCAATTGGAATGTTGGCACACCCCTGACTAGCCTATCAGCTAAAAAATTAGAGAGTTGGGACCTATTGAAGGTTAGGTTCAGCCCTGGACAGCAATTGGGATGCTGCCAGGCTATACCTTAACCCAACACACATAAGGGAATGGGGGTATGGGAAATTAATCCATGGACAATAACTTTGTCTATTGTCATATCTTAAACCAAAGCTCAAGCACATAAATGTGTATGGGGAATAGGGATTCATTGCAGTAACAGATGGCAAGACATAAGCATACTACCATAGAAGTTGAAACAGATGGCAAGACATAAGCATACTACCATAGAAGTTGAACTCTACAAAGCAGTAAAGTAGGCATGGACACAAAAGCTTGTAAGTAAACACATTGGGGTTGATGCTAGAATTAAAACTAGGACATACCAGTTTCAGAAAAAACAAATGAAAGCAGGAGTCTTGCGAAACCCAAAGTGCAGACAAGAAAGTTTAGAAGAGGTTGTGAGAATTAAGTGAAGTTTTGAAGTGTATTTAGTGTCTTGTGAAAAGAAAAAGAGTCGAGTATTTATAGTTTGAATAACAGGTAGATAGTAAGGGAAGAATCATAGTAATTATGGAACTATGTATAAATTACAATCAATCAACATAAGAACTTCCTTTAATTAAGGAGTTCAAACTCAAACGGTAATGGACAACAATCAATTAAGGAAAGAGAACAAGTAAACATCTTGTGTAAAATAGGAAATTAGGGGTAAATACATAGGGGTTTAAGTAAGGAAACATTAATAAAGAATCTTTGAAATACACGGTTAGCAAAATAAGGTAAGAAACACTGTGAATCAATTAGTACATAGTAAATCGAGGAATTAAGAATTCGAAATTACCAATGAACCAAGTCAGGAAGAGAGGTAAAGGGAGGTTCAATTAGGGAAAAATCAGTAACAATCAAGTAAGCAACATTGAGGGGTTTCAGAATCAATTAACAGTTGGTAAAACCGTTTGAAAGAAAAGTTCTCACATATAAAGCACGTAGGCATGTCAAGCAAGAAGGATGTTATGCTAATTAGGAAAGACTGGCAAGAAAATTTCAAAATCAGAAACACAGAAAAAGTTCAAATTCAGTCCAAAAACTCGGAGTGAGTTTGAGAATTTAGGGTTTCAAAGTGGAACCCCTATTCAAACACAAAATCAGACTCACAAAAGAAACCCCCTAAATCCTAGGGTTTTTACTCGAATATGATACAGAGATGAGAAGGAAAACCATTGAAACAAGACTCAGAGACCTCTTTCAGAGTCTCATGAGAAAACATACAAACACAATAGCAGATTCAGAGCATACAAAATGTAGAAACTGATTTGAAGCACGGGGAACAAGTTCTAAAAAAAGCTTAGAACTTAATAAGTTCAGGAGATAAAGAGGTAGTGTAAATTTAAGGAAATAATCGATGAAACATATTTAGAAAGAACTCAGACAAATTCCGGTAAAGGCAATCAAAGGATTAAAACTCAGTAGAAAAATACAGTAAAGGAACACATAAGATAGACATGTGAGAGCATGATATTGAAACCAACAGAAGAAAGAACGGAGCACAATAGAAAAAACCAAATAATACAGTAAGCATAAGAACACATGAAAAAGCACGCGAGTCAGAAAAGAGAAAATAAGCGAGCATGGATCGATTCACACCACGAAAAGAAGAACAAGAAGAGTCAGAAATAGTTTAAGCCTTTTCAGAAACCCTAATCGAAAAGAAGTAATTTTTGAAAGGAAAATAGGGGAAAACATTTAAGAAACATAAGCAAAGCACAAACGCATACCAGATCTAAAAAATAATCAGAAAGAAACTCGAGTTATTAGGGTTTCAGAAGAAATCTAAACGATAAAGGCTTGGCAATGTCCGATCTAAGTTGGATGAGGTCAGAAACAGGCTTAAAAGACCAAGAGCCACCGGAGCAAGGCCGGAGATGGCCGAAATCTTCTAATCGGGGAAGGTCTGAGTGAAGACCTTCGAGGTCTGGCCTCGAACCTTCGAGCATCAGGCATACAAGAGCCAGAGGAGGTGAGTATAGGCTGTCCATGGCCTGAGAAGCCATGGACTCTGGTGAGTTTAGGGTGGAGATGGTAGAAGGCGGCTAGGGTTTGAGGGGGAGTTGAGAGATAACTGAGAGAGGAGGGAATTTGAGGGTGGCTGCAGGTGAAAATGATTAGGTTTTTTTTTAATGATTAGGGTTAGGGAGGTCGTTCAAGTTAAAAAAAATTTTAAAAAGGTAAGAGAAAACAGGGGCCGTTGATCTTAGAGATCAACGGCCAGGATGAGAAGGGTAGGTGGGGTTCTGGGTTTGGGTATGGTAAAAAGGGTGTGGGTCGAGTTTCAATTAAAATTGGTTTGGGGAATTGGGGTCCAATCTTGGGTTACAATTAAAAGCCAATTTGGCTATATATTAAATAACTATTTTTCCCTATTTAATTTTATAAAAATAGTGGAAATAATTTTAAAAGAAAATTAAAATTACCAAACCAATTGAAAATACATAAATACTAATTAGAAAATAGTGGAACTAATTTTACAATTATAAAATATTATTAATCATATAAATAGGCTATAATTGCAATTATATGTAATTTAGCTTTAAAAATACCAAATAAATTTGTAAAAACATGCAAAAACTAACTTAATTATCTTTTAGTGTAAATATGAGAATACAATAACTTAATCACAAAAATGGTAACTTCGGGAATAATTATTGAATTTTGCACTGCTAAAATAGACAATAAATTGGTTTTGAAAGTCCTTAAAATTTGAAAAAAATACCAAAATACTTGGGCATGCTTATATATGCACATATGTGTTTTTTTGAAAGTATTTTGAGTGTAAAAATAATTAAAAAAAATTTGGGTATCAACAGCTGCTCCTCTTTACCCGGGAAGGATGAAAGAGTTATCGTGTAAAGATATGATGGCCAATTTTGACCGAAGGAGACGATTTGCAAAGAATTTTGACCGAGCCCTGGCTCCCGGGCTGCCTACATATCCCTAGTTTTACAGGAATCAGGGCATATGTAGTTCAAGATCCATAGACAAAATATGCCGAGGGAAATTTTCGAAATAGATGGACGCGATGCCTAGGTTGAGAATGATAGTTGAATCTAATAGGATGCGAGAACCAAAGCGGGATCGCTCTTGCTGAGACGGCCGTTACTAGCCGATGTACCTACAAGTGAGCAATAAAAACACATATTGTGCATAAATTGAAACGTGATGCAAGTTCCCGTTGGACCATGAATGTTGTCTTTGAACGGTTAGGATGACATCCTCAGACCATGACATCCCGGGCCATAAAGCGTATGATAAAGGATTCGCAGGCTATGAAATAATGTTGTCAGGCTATGGAAATGATGCCTCCGAACTATAATGCCTTTGAATAATTATATGCAAAGATACAACGGGGGTCCTCAGGCTATGGCATGGCGTTCTCGGCTATGAAAATGGTGCCTCCGAACAATGACGCCTTTGGACAATTTGGCGATCTTTCAGCCCATGAAATGCAGATGGTGGTGATATTTCAGCCTATGCAAGATGTAAATGAAATGGTGGCGGTATTTCAGCCGATGCAGATGTAAATAAAAGTGGCGTTATTTCAGCCAATGCAAGATGTGAACAAGGGTGGCGATCTTTCAGCCAAATGCAAGGTAAATAAGATAAAGGGTGGCTATATTTTATCCATGCAAGATGTGAATAAGGGTGGCGATCTTTCAGCCAAAAGGAAGAAAGAATAAAGTGGCGATGTTTTAATTAGTAGAAAGAATAAAGTGGCGATGTTTCAACCAGCAGACGTAAATATAAGTGGCGATATTTTAGCCATGAGGATGGAGGTAGAGCTTAACCTCGGAAGGAAGAATGGTAGCCTTATGCAATGCATGAAATGCAAGATGGAGGTAGATCTTAACCTCGGAAGGAAGAAAGGTAGCCTTATGTAATGCTGAGAAAATGCAGATGGAGACAGTGCTTAGTCTTGGAAGGCAGAAAGGTAGCCTTATGCAATGCTGAGAAAAATGAAGATGGAGACACTGCTTAGTCTCGGAAGGGAGAAAGGTAGCCTTATGCAATGCAAAGAAATACAGATAGAGACAAAGCTTAGTCTCGGAAGGCAAAAAGGTAGCCTTATGCAATGCAGAGAAATGCAAGTGGAGACAATGCTTAGTCTCGGAAGGTAGAAAAGTAGCCTTATGCAATGCAGAGAAATGCAAGTGGAGACAGAGCTTAGTCTCGGAAGGAAAAAATGTAGCCTTATGCAATGCAAAGAAGTACAGATGGAGGTAGAGCTTAACCTCGAAAGGCAGAATAGTAGCCATATGCAATGCAAGAAATGCATATGGAGGTAGAGCTTAACCACAGAAGGCAGAATAGTAGCCTTATGCAATGCGAGAAATGCAGATGGAGGTAGAGCATAACCTCGGAAGGTAGAATAGTAGCCTTATGCAAAGCAAGAAATGCATATGGAGGTAGAGCTTAACCTCGGAAGGCAAAATAGTAACCTTATGCAATGCAGAGAAATGCAAGTGGAGACAGTGCTTAGTCTCGGAAAGCAGAAAAGTAGCCTTATTCAATGCAGAAAAATTCAAGTGGACACAGTACTTAGTTTCGGAAGGAAGAATGGTAGCCTTATGCAAAAATGCAGATGGAAATGAAAGCGAATAATAATGAAACCTCTTAGTTGATAGATGATAGCGCATAGTTCATTATGATATTGCGGCTGCTGGGGATGTCGTATATGGGTAACAATTATAAATAGGCAATGGTTCTGAGAGTTGTATCCCCGAAAAAGTATGGGTTTGTAATTGTATCTGATGATTTACGCCTTGAGTGCCTGCATCTTAAGAAAAATCGTAAGTTCTGAAAGGGGTAAGGTTAGTCTGTCTTCTCGTGGACTTCGCTTGTCACCCTTGGCGCCGTGTACCATTGGGGTAGCGTTGCTAAACAAAGCAATTCAGATAATAGTTCATGCATGATTTACTAACAAAATCTAACGTAAATACATAATTGAAAATAATAATTTTCTTTTTTAGATGAACCGACGACAGCGGTGTGGTTCAAGACGTTGCAACCTCTTTCACTCCGAGATTTTGAGGGTCCTCCTCAAAATTCTGCCCCAGTTTACTGGGCTAGTGCTTCTAAATGGTTGACGATCAACTTCGGAATTTTGAGGGTCCTCTTCAAAATTCTGCCCCAGTTTCCAATAGCGGGGGGAGGGGGGGAATGGAAATTTTATTTAATTGTGACCGAACCCATAGGGCTGCCTACGTATCCCCTCTTAAACGGGAATCAGGTCAGGCGTAGTTCAAATTTTTGAGTAGCATTTGCAGGTTCTGGATATTCTCTTGTTGTCAAATACTCCTTGATGTGATAGAACCATGATTTTCCATCTGCTTCTTCCTCGACATGAGCACAATAAGCTGACTGATCATAAATCTTTACCGGGATGAGATCAATGAAATTCTTATCTGGATGTTGAATCATAGATGATAGAGTAGCCAATGCATCAACGAATTCATTCTGCACTTTGGGGACATGCTGAAACTCTGTCTTTGTGAATCTCTTCCTCAACTCCTGTATGTGATGAAAATAAGGAAGTATCTTAGAGTTCTTGGTTGCCCACTCTTCTCGGACCTGATGTATGAGCAAGTCTAAGTCTCCGATTACTAGCAATTCTTGAACATTCATGTCAATGGCCATCTTGAGCCCTAAGATGCAGGCTTCGTATTCGGCCATATTGTTGGTGCACGTGAACCTGAGCTTGGCGGATACCGGGTAATACTGGCTGATCTCTGATACTAGGACTGCTCCTATGCCAACTCCTTTGAAATTTGTTGCTCCATCGAAAAACATTCTCCACCCGTCATATGATTTTGCAATATCTTTTCCTATAAAAGATACCTCTTCGTCAGGAAAATACGTCTTTAGAGGTTCGTATTCTCCACCCATGGGGTTCTCGGCGAGATGATCTGCCAAAGCTTGCCCTTTGACTGCGTTCTGAGTTACGTAAACAATGTCAAATTCCTTAGCTGGATTTGCCACTTAGCTAGCTTGCCAGTGGGCATGGGTTTCTAAACGATATACTTCAGCAGGTCCATTCTGGATATGAGATAGGTGGTGTAGTTACAGAAATAATGCCTCAATTTCTGAGCCACCCAAGTCAGAGCACAACAAGTGCGCTCTAATAGAAAATATCGGGCCTGGTACGGGGTGAACTTCTTGCTGAGATAGTAGATGGCCTGCTCCTTTCTCCCCGTTTCATCATGTTGTACCAGAACACAATTGAATGCCCTAACCAATACTACAAGGTAGAGCAATAGCAGTATATCCGGTTTGGGCGGAACCAAAATTGGCGGCGTTGGCAAGTATTCCTTGATTCTGAAAAAGGCTTTCTAGCAATCATCAGTCCATTTGGTAGCGGTGTCTTTATTCAACATCTTAAAGATTGGCTCACAAATGACAGTGGGCTGAGCTATGAACCGACTGATGTAGTTGCGTCTTACCAGGAAACTCATCACGTCCTTCTTGTTCTTTGGTGGTGGCAATTCTTGAATAGCCTTAACTTTTGATGGATCCAATTCTATTCCTCGACCACTCACGATGAACCCTAGTAATGTTTTGGTAGGAACCCCGAATGCACACTTGGCGGGATTCAATTTCAGATTGTACCTTTTCAGTCTGTTGAAGAATTTCCTCATATCTTCCAGGTGGTCAGCGACTCTCTTGGATTTGATGATGATATCGTCTATATATACCTTGATCTCCTTGTGTATCATGTCATGGAAAATAGTAGTCATGGCCCTCATGTAGGTGGCCCCAACATTTTTCAACCCAAATGGCATCATCTTGTAACAATACATCCCCCACGACGTAATGAAAGTTGTTTTCTCCGTGTCTTCCTCATCCATCCATATCTGATGATACCCAACAAAACAATAAACAAACAACTGCGGGTCATGCTTGGTACATTTGTCAATTAGAATGTATATGTTTGGCAAGGGGAAGTCGTCTTTGGGGCTGGCCTGGTTAAGATCCCGGTAGTCGACACAGACTCTAACCTTCCCATATTTCTTCGGCACTGGCACAATGTTGGCTAACCATGTTGGATACTCCACTACCCTGAGGACCTTGGGTTTAACTTGCTTGGTAACTTCTTCCTTGATTTTCAAACTCATGTCGGGTTTGAAATTTTCGAGTTTCTATTTTACCAGCAGACATGTCGGATCGGTTGGCAGTTTGTGAGCCACAATAGACGTGTTGAGACACATCATATCATCATACGACCATGCAAATATGTCCTCATATTCCCTTAGAAATTCCGTGTACTCTTTCTTTTTTGATGGTGACAAGTGAATACTGATGCGTGTTTCCTTGACATTCTTTTTATCTCCCAAGTTAACGACCTCAGTTTTGTCCAAGTTAGACTTAGGCTTATTCTCAAAATTCTCAACCTCTTTAATGACCTCTTCTGGTATATCGTCCACTTCTGAATCTATATCCATTTGTTACGTTGTCTCGTTGCAAGTCACAATCATCTGTTCATCAAGATAAGTAATAGTAATGCTGTGTAAATAAGTAAATGAAGAAAAGTAATAAGAGTGAGATTTATAAGAAACAAAATTCTTTGATAAATTTCATAATTTTTTGGAACATTGGAGATCTTTTCAAAATTTAAAGAAAATACGGAAAGGAAATCAACTAGTTAAAAAGTAAAAGATAATGCATAGTGCTTTGTTCAGCCTTGCTACCCCGAAGCTTTCCGGGCCTTGGTGGTTCTGGTGGACCAATTTTTGAGGCGCTCTCCTAGGTTCACAGCTTGTATGGAAGGGCCTTTCTCCCCTTCCTCCTTGAAGATGACACATCAGTCCATATTATCGTCTTCCAGAAATAGATTCTTCATGTGTGCCAATGCTTCCTCCTCTTCTACCCCATATATGATATATGTCGATTGGAAAGTTTGCTCCAGACAAGGTATATGACGCTCTAGTAGGTAGTAGGGACCGCGCCACGATGGCGACCAGTGGTTGAACTCCTCCCAAGTGTATTCCTACCCCAAACCAAAAGTAGTACCATGTTTCTTCAGTTTGATGGGTTTGGCGATACCCTGGAGATTTTTGCCAAGTCCTTTTCCAGGCTCATATCCACACCAATTCAAGATACTTTCAATCTTATTGTCTCACGATTTATCCTTGTCCACGGCGTTGACCCGCTCAATGTGGTGGTAGGTTTCTCCGCCTATTTTCCTCCTTCCTCCAATCACCGAGATGGTCTGGTGACTGTATATGGGGTTGCTACCATCACCATGAATAATCACTTTTTAATGATTCCACTTAAACATTACTGCCTGGTGCAGAGTTAATGCAACAGCTCCGGCAGCATGAATCCAGGGCTGCCCTAATAGCAGGTTGTAAGATGCTGGGACGTCTATCACTTGGAATTCAACGTCGAACCAAGTTGGTCCCATTTGCAGACATACATTGATTTCCCCAGTGGTGGGCCTTTGCGACCCATCAAAGGCTTTGACATTGATGGCTCCATCCTTGATCTCATGCAGGCTCTTCCCCATAGTTTGAGAGTCACCAGTGGACAAATATTGAGGCTGGACCCTCCGTTAATCAGAATCCTGGTGATGAAATAATCTTCACATTGCACAATGATGTGCAATGCTTTGTTGTGGCTCAACCCTTCTGGTGGCAACTCATCCTCGTGGAAAGTGATTTTATGACTCTCTAGTACTTGCCCTACCATATTTGCTATTTCTCCTCCAGTTATGTTGCTGGGCACATTTGCCTCACTCAGCACCCTCAATAAGGCATTCTTATGTGCGTCAGAGCTTTGCAGTAAAGCTAAGATGGAGATTTGGGCTGGCGTCTTGTTCAATTGATCAATGACCGAGTACGCCTTTACTTGTATCTTCCTCCAGAGGTTATCAGGTCCTATTTCGGTGATGGTTGGTCATCCAGAGGCTTGCTTACTGGACTCATCTAGATGTTTAAGAGTGTAAACCCTGCTGGTTCTGGTCATACCTTGTGCAAGTAATTGTTTCTCTAGATTTGGTTTTCCCTTTCCTTCTTGCTTCGACTGTGTAATACCACGGTATGGCATTTGAGTGGAACAATGTTACGTCTGACATTGCTACCGTAATAGGCACCCTTGGAGGTAACACAGCAACTTCGAATGGCGCAGGTGCTTTAGGAACTCCAAACTCTACCTCAATCGGTCCGGGCGCCTTTGAAGAAGAAGGTGCTTCAAACTCGAGTGATATAGACATGTTTACATCATCGCCCCCAGAGGGCTGGATCTAGACAATAATCGAGTTAAGGGTGATTGTTGGTTTCTTTGGCTCATCACCCTCAGCAATCAATCCAATCGACCCTTTGGGATCCCAATCATCCTCTATCTCAATCATGTGAACGCCTTCACCCTTGTGGTCAGGCAGAGGGTTGTCACGAACATTAGGAGTAGGCTCCTTTGCCACAATGATCTTATTGTCGATCATGGCTTGGATCTTATCTTTCAGTGAGCGGCACTCATCAATGGTATGCCCCCTCATGCTGGAATGGTATGCATAGGTTTTGTTCGGGTTGACCCATTGGGAAGGATTTTTCTGTAGTTATGGCAGGGATAGGGGTAACATAACCAGCAGCTCTAAGCCTTTCATATAGTTGGTCAATTGGTTCGGTGATGGTTGTGTATTGTCTGGGAGGTCTGCGGTCGAAATTTGGTCTAGGTCTAGGGAAGTTTTGGCGAGTGGGAGGTGATTGATAGTGAGAGGGTTGGGTATTATAAGCTTGGTAGATAGGCTCGAGCTGAGAGTATCTGGGTAAAGTGGGTTAATATGTGGGAGGTGGAGATGATTGGTAAACGGGTGGTGGAATTTGGTAGGAGGGTAAGGGTGCTTGATTATTCGGGGTAGGCTGATATGTGAGTGGAGGTGATGTGTAGGTTTGGTATTTTATTGGGGATTTTGTTCTCTGTACGGCCATCACAGCACTCACATCCCTCTTCTTGGATGTTCCACCTGACTGTAAAGCCTTGTTGGTAGCCTGCACTACTTCAAGATTAGTAACCATACCACTTTTAATGCCGTCCTCAATTCTTTCTCCCAACTTGATGATATGGGAAAATTTTTGGCCCTCAATCAGCATCAACCTCTCATAGTATTGTGGGTCTTGGGCTCAGATGAAAAATCTATTCATCTGTTCTTCTTCTAAGGTTGTCCTGACCATAGCAGCCTCTGATCTCCAACGAGTAACATACTCGCAGAAAGTTTCTATAGGTTTTTTCTTCAAATTTTGAATGTAAAATACATCTGGTGCATTTTCCGTATTGAATCTGAATCTGTCCATGAAATCGGATGCCATACCTACCCAGCTTGTCCACTTATTGGGGTCTTGGCTGATGAACCAAAATAGAGCATCCCCTTTCAGACTTCGCATAAAGAGCTTCATACAGAACTTCTCATCCTTTTCGACTCCGACCAGTTTGCCGCAGTATGTCCTCAAATGGACTCTGGGATCTCCCGTTCCATCAAACATTTCGAACTTGGAAGGTTTTCACCTCTCAGGAAGTTAGACATCTAGCTGAATGCAAAGGTCCTCATAATTCAGCCCCTCAATACCTTTGTTTCCTTCAACACACTGGACTCGGCTAGTCAGCTTCTTGAGTTCTGCGACCAGGTTCCTAATAAGAGAGTCTTTTTCATCAGACTCAGGTGTGCTTGAAATTGGTTGAGTATAGTGCCGCATGGTTTCCACATAGATGGGGTTATTATGGGGATGATCTTTTGTGGTATTTAGCGGCTTAGGGATGAGTAATGGAGTGTTTTTTGAAGTGTGGCATGTGTTGCAATGTTGAGCATGTTGCTTTTATGGTTTCAGGATGTTCTATGGAGGTGCGGGATTTTGAGTAGTGGGAAAGTTGATATCTGGAGTTGTAAGGGAGAATGACAAGTTCGCCAAGTTCCGAACTTGGTCCAGTTCTCCTCGAAACTTCAATAACTTATGCTCAAGTTGGGTGGCACTTTCCTTGGAGACATGGATACCCTGAGTAACCTCTACTCATTCACCCGAATTATCTTTTCTGATGTTGTTCTAGTCTACCATTTTTGCCTTGTTTTTGTTCCTGATAGGACTCGGAGGAGGAGGACGTGGAGGGCCCTTGAATCTTTTAGAGTATGATGATGATGCCAGAGTGCATGGACTAACCTTTGAGGAAGGGAATAAAAAAAAGAAAAACAAAAAAAGGCAACTAGTTAGTGTGGATCATGAGAAAGAAATGTTGCAATATTTAAACACATCGTGAAATAATATAAATTGTGTCCTAATTTGGGTGCCTCGTTGTGCCCGAGGTAAGCCTAGCGACAAGTTAACTTGGAGAACATATAATGCTAAATGACTCATTTTATTGATAAAAATAAGACAAATCTCAAAACCACACTAAATAAAGGAAAGTAAAATATCACTAATGGCCATTGGCCTTATTACATTAAAAACGAGAAGAAAAGACTCCTAACTACTTGGTCCCAGAAGGACCTTCCCCAGACTCGACATCTTTAGCTTCATCGAACAGCTTCACTAGCTCATGCAGTCCCAGCAGCAAGTAAGCTCTAGCCAAGTGTCCTCCTTCACTTCCCCTCAGTATTCTGGCAGTTTTCGATCCTTTGGATGAACTTCCTTTCCCATTCTACCGAAACTCACTCCAAATACCCTAGTCACTTGTTGGCGCTGACAGCCATATCTTTCCATTCCTCGATCAACTTTTGATGGGCTTCTTGAATTTCACAATGTTCGCTTTCGCATTCTCGAATCCTTTTGCGCAGTTGATTTTACTTGACTTGTACCTCGGCCTTTTCGTCAATGATCTTATGACCTCGAATGAACTCGGGCTGACCCAAACCATTGTGATTTTCTTCCAACCAACCTGAGTAGTGTCGTGCATAACCGGCGTGGTACCTATCTGGCTCAATACAATCTTTACTCGAGATGATTTTGTAGTGCCACATATGCTGAGCTTGGCACTTGTGAGGGATATCATCATCCTGGAAATCAGCCTTGAAGTGACTTATCTTGCCGACCCTTGATATGACCTGCTTTCTTCCTGCCTGCCTCATGACTCGGAGAGGGACATAGGGATAAGTTCCCCTCAGACCAATGAGTATGAGAAATGGTGCATCCCGAGATGAGACAATGAATTCTTCCTTAGGGAACCACTCGAACATCCATTGTACCTGGTCTTCTTTCAGATTTTCGAATAACTCTACCCATCCTCCAGCGTCCTCTGGCTGAGCGAACGTGTTAGGCATATAATTCATTCGGCTTGGCTGATGGAAGGCGATGTGATCATCCCAGTCTTTGCGCAGAATCTCTTACCGGTATTCACCCTTTTGGAGGTGCTCCATAAGCCAGAGCTGGAGTAATAAATCGCAACCCTCAAAATGATTGGCCCCTCGTTAACAGTTCTACAGGGCCAGGTATATCTCAGCAATGATCATAGTTACTATGCTGAAAGGCTGCCCCCAATTCCTTCCATCAAAATTTTGGTTACCATGGCTAGTCTGGTGTGGATCCTAGCCTTATTCATAGAGAATACAATCATCCCCAAAAAAAAGAACATAAAGACGAAGACCCTTCTGTGGATATGGCCCAAGGAGGTAAGGGCAAATTCATCTGGGTAAGTGCAATATGACTTGCTATGGCCGTACCTCTTGTACAGATAGTCGAATGGAATATAAGAGTCCTTCAAACAGGTTAAGCCTGGGTTTTTCTTTAGTCCCATCATCTTGAGGAAACCCCTACCCTTGTGATTTTCTTGCATAAGAAAACCCGGAGTCTCCCAAGGAATACCAGCTAACCCTCCTATTTCCTCAAGCAAAGGCATCATTTCAAGGTCCCCGAAGCGGAACACAGATCTGTCACTATCCCAGAATAGAGTTGCAGCCTCTATAATTTTGTTGTCGGGTTGGATCTCCAGAAGGGAAGGCAAATTTCTCAAATATTTGCAGACGAGAGTCTGATCACTGGAGTGGAGGTCTTCCCACCAGCTTATCAACCTTGGGTAAATGTTGGTTACCATGCCGAATTTGGGGACTTCGTGCCTCATTTTATGCAAAACAAAGTGTTAGACCCTTACCCCATCGGACTCTACCATTTAAACCAATAATTAGAATAAGTGGCATCTAGTTCTCCAAATGCACATATGTGGTAGTGTCCGTTTGGGTTCCAACGAAAGCCAGTGGACTCTAGACAAGGCTATCTTAAAGAGTTATTATGCGAACAACATAAGTAACTCGGCTAGGTTTGACCATGATGCATGTACAGTTAAACAGAGTAAGGTTTCTATGGGGTATTAGACCGATACCCTTGAGCGGACAACCTAAGAGGGAAAGGCACGGAACTGTCGACTGCACCGCTGATCGACTGCTTTTACCGCAAATAAGCCTTTGCCAAATTTAGGTGGGTTATAGTATTGGAAGAGTGCAACCACTCATTATAAGCGTTGCTATGGTATCTTGTTTGGCACAAGTGGAATATGATGTTGAAGATGCAATTACAAGAATGAATCTGATTGTCACGTATTAGCACGTTCAGAAGATAATGATTACAATAATTGCTCTTAACTACAACAATATTGAAGTAAAGCGGCAAAAGAAAGCGTTAAAGAAAAGAAACAAAGAAACAAGTCAGTTTCATAGAAGAAGGAGAGATAAAGACATTAAGTAAAAGCAATAATAAAGCAATAAAGTCACAAACAACATGAAATGGTAAAAGCCTAAAAGAACATCCCCTGCGGAGTCGCCATGCTGGCGACACCCTCTTTTTCTTAAGAAATTGGGTTTATGACATTTTGGGAGGACAACTCATTCCCTTTTAGGAATTAGGTTTTTGAATTGAAGACTCGCCACCTAATGAATAAGTGCATTAGGACACTAAGAGGGGTTTGGTTTGGAAAACAGAGATTGGGTAAGGGCTTGAAATCATCTTGAGGGGAAGGTGTTATGCACCCCTCAAGATCCACTAGTGTGGTTCCCGGCCATGCTATAATTGTGACTTTAAGTGCAAGCAAGAATTACATATACAGGATAGTTTTCACATAATGATTGCAAGCAATTAAAATAAAAGAAGTTAAAGAGGTTGAAGTTTGGGAAGAAAATAGTTTTGAAATTCTGAAAATAAACAAGTAAAGGGGAAGGGGGTCCGAAGTTTATAAATAATATGGATCACCCCACACAACACCCGTTAACCGTTTATACACGTGGTGTTATCGCGTGGTCATCACTTCCAAATTCTACCCTTCCCACCCCATTAAGGTATTAAAGCACATAATATAATTGTAACTTATTGCATGCTACTACCCGTCCCAATCCTATCAGTCCCGGAGGCGTTTGTGACTACTAATCCTAAAAGGGGAGGGAGTTTTGGGTTTTTCGGAGTTTTAAAAGGTTAAAAGTCTAAGTTGACAAACAAAAGCAGATAAGACAATTATAGGAACACATAACAGTTACGGGCTCAAATAAACCTCCTCAAATCAGAAAAAAGACATATGGTTTAGCATGTCTTACATGTACTGATTAGGTCTGAATTAAACTTAAACATCAAGGCAAGCTAATTTATCATATATTTTCAGATAAGAAGTCGGAATTAGGCCTATCTGCTGGTTGTAATTATTAAAGACTGACGCAGTTATAGATTTTATCCTAAGGCTTGCGTAGGTATTAAACAGAACCTATGGGCATGATATCTATTAATTTCAGAAACGAAGAAGTGAACTGATTGCAGAAAAGAATGGTCAGTTACGAAGGCATAAGTTCTGCAGGTGTTTAGACGTTACTGCTACTGATTTTAGACGAGTTGGCGATTCAAGTTTAGTTAACAGCTCCTATATACATGCTTTCTAGGTTCTACTGATTTTAAATACTATTATCGCTTATGCAGAAATCCTATAGGCAGATTATCTATATGAAATTGGTTACTTATTTGAATCCTATAATAGGTTTGTCTAATGACGGATACAGAATGCAGAACATCCTATAGGCATGGTGTCTATATGAAAATGAGTTTTAGAAGCGACTTACAGGCATGGTATCTATTATGAAATTGCAGAAAACCCTATAAACATAGTATCTATGTGAGAATGTAGAAAATCCTATAAACATGGTATCTATGTGAGAATGCAGGGTTTATAAAAGGCGGAACTTTAGAAATAGTAATCCCTATAGGCATGATGTCTAGATGAGATGCGGAACTTCAGTAAATATCAGAATTTTAGAGATAGTAATTTTCTATAGGCATGATGTCTACCCCTTTTGCATGCATGATTGACCCTCCCTTTTTACTAATACCCCAACGGTTTATTACAAGATTATTACAAACCAAAATTAATCAAGAAAAAGTCAAATTACATCCGAAATCAAAAATTCCAACCAAGGAGAGCCCAATTCAGACTCCTAGTCTGACATGTGTAACAAACCAACTTCCAAAGATCAGATTTCCAAAGCCTTCTCTTATTTGGGATGTGTCAAAGTTCCAAGGGGTTTCAAGAACTCCAGGAAATGCTTAACCCCAAATATTATTGCAGAATTTGAATTATAGTGCAGTGTGAAATAGCCAGCCCTCAAATGTCCAAGTTCATGGGGAACTCAAGGCCCCAAGGCAAGGCTCATAGGAGGGGGGCAGAACTTTGAGTCTAAGAGTAAGTGTAGGTGCAATAGAGGGGGAATTAGGGAATGCCAAGGCAGGCAGGTGGTCATGCCCAGCAATTGGAATGCTGGCACACCCCTGAACAACCTATCAGCTAAAAAATTATAGAGTTGGGACCTATTGAAGGACAGGTTTAGCCTTGGACAGCAATTCGGATGCTGCCAGGCTATACATTAACTCAACACACGCAAGGGAACGGGGGTATGGGAAATTAATCCATGGATAATAAATTTGTGTATTGTCATGTCTTAAACCACAACTCAAGCACATAAAGGGGTTTGGGGAATAGGGATTCATTGCAGTAACAGATGGCAAGACATAAGCATACTACCATAGAAGTTGAACTCCACAAAGCAGTAAAGTAGGCATGGATACAAAAGCTTGTAAGTAAACACATTGGGGTTGATGCTAGAATTAAAACTAGGACATACTAGTTTCAGGAAAAACAAATGAAAGAAGAAGTCTTGCGAAAGCCAAAGTGCAGACAAGAAAGTTTAGAAGAGGTTGTGAGAATTAAGTGAAGTTCTGAAGTGTATTTAGTGTCTTGTGAAAAGAAAAAGAGTCGAGTATTTATAGTTTGAAAAACAGGTAGAGAGTAAGGGAAGAATCATAGTAATTATGGAAATATGTATTAAATACAATCAATCAACATAAGAACTTCCTTTTATTAAGGAGTTCAAACTCAAACGGTAATGGACAACAACCAGTTAAGGAAAGAGAATCAAGTAAACATCTTGTGCAAGGTAGAAAACTAGGGGTAAATACATAGGGCTTTAAGTAAGTAAACATTAATAAAGAATCTTTCAAATACACGGTTAGCAAAATGGGGTAAGAAACACAGTGAATCAATTAGTACATAGTAAATCGAGGAATTAGGGATTCAAAATTACCAATGAACCAAGTCAAGAAGAGAGGTAAAAGGAGGTTCAATTAGGTAAAAATCAGTAACAGTCAAGTAAACAACATTGAGGGGATTCAGAATCAATTAACAGTTGGTAAAACCCTTTGAAAGAAAAGTTCTCATATATAAAGCACATAGGCATGTCAAGCAAGAAGGATGTCATGCTAATTAGGAAAGACTAGCAAGAAAGTTTCAAAATCACAAACACAGAAAAAGTTCAAACTCAGTTCAAAAACTCGAAGTGAGTCGAGAATTCAGGGTTTCAAAGTTGAACCCCTATTCAAACACAAAATCAGACTCGCCAAAGAAACCCCCTAAATCCTAGGATTTTTACTCGAATATGATACAAAGATGAGAAGGCAAGCCATTGAAACAAGACATAGAGACCTCTTTAAGAGTCTCATGAGAAAAGATAGAAACACAATAGCCGGTTCAGAGCATATAGAATGTAGAAACTGATTTGAATTACGGGGAACAAGTTTTACAAAAATCTTAGAACTTAATAAGTTCAGGAGATAAAGAGGTAGTGTAAACTTAAGGAAACTATCGATGAAACATATTCAGAAAGACCTTAGACAAAGTCCGGTAAAGGCAATCAAAGGATTAAAACTCAGTAGAAAAATACAGTGAAGGAACACATATAATAGACATGTGAGAGCATGATATTGAAACCAACAGAAGAAAGAACGGAGCACAATAGAAAAACCAAATAATACAAGAAAGATAAGAAAATATGAAAAAGCACACGAGTCAAAAAAGAGAAAATAAGAACATAGCATGGATCGATTCACACCACGAAAAGAAGAAGAAGAAGAGTTAGAAACATTTTAAGCCTTTTCAGAAACCCTAATCGAAAAGAAGTAATTTTTGAAAGGAAAATCGGGAAATATTTAAGAAACTTAAGCGAAGCACAAACGTATACTAGATCTAAAAAATAATCAAAAAGAACCTCAAGTAATTAGGGTTTCAGAAGAACTTTAAATGAGAAAGGCTTGGAAAAGTATGATCTAAGTCGGATGAGGTCAGAAAGAGGCTCAGACGACCAAGAGCCACCGGAGTAAGGCCGGAGATGGTCGGAATCTTCGAATCGGGGAATGTCTGAGTGAAGACCTTCGAGGTATGGCCTCGAACCTTCGAGCATCAGGCATGCAAGAGCCGGAGGAGGTGAGTATAGGTTGTCCATGGCCTGAGAAGCCATGGGCTGCGGTGAGTTTAGGGTAGAGATGGTAGAAGGCAGCTAGGGTTTGGGGGGGAGTTGATGGAGAACAGAGAGAGGAGGGAATTTGAGGGTGGCTGCAAGTGAAAATGATTAGGGTTAGGGAGGTCGTTCAGGTTAAAAAAAGGTAAGGGGAAACAGGGGTCGTTGATCTGTAAGATCAACGGCCAGGATGAGAAGGGTAGGTGGGGTTCCGGGTTTGGGTATGGTAAAAAGGGTGTGGGACGGGTTTTAATTAAAATTGGGTTGGGGAATTGGGGTCCAATCTTGGGCTACAATTGAAAGCCAATTTGTCTATATATTAAAATAGCCATTTTCCCTATTTAATTTTATAAAAAATAGTGGAAATGATTTTTAAAAAAAATTAAAAGTGCTGAACTAATTGATAATACCTAAATACTAATTAAAAAATATTGGAACTAATTTTACAATTATAAAATATTATTAATCATAAAAATAGGCTGTAATTGCAATTATATGCAATTTAGCTTTAAAAATACCAAATAAATTTGTAAAAATATGCAAAATTCGCCTTATTTTTATTTTGGTGTAAATATGAGAATACAATAAATTATTCACCAAAATGGTATCTCAGAAATAATTATTGAATTTTGCACTGCTAAAATAGACAATAGATTGGTTTTGAAAGTCCTTAAAATTTGAAAAAACAAAATACCAAAACACTTGGGCATGCTTATATATGCACATATATATTATTTTGAAAGTATTTTGAGTGTAAAAATACTTAGAAAAAAATTGGATATCAGCAGATACATGGCTTGAAATACAACCTAATCAGTGTATCACAACCGTGAGATAGAGGTAACTTGGTAGCATTCACCTCTACCAATTTTTTTATGATAAATTTTACCACTGACAAGATTTTTTTGCAGGAAAAAAAGAGTAAACAATATATACATTGTAGATCTGTCCACACTTTCAGAAAATGAAATCACTTGCTTAAGTGTGTTGGACAATGATCCCTCCTTTGGCACAAGAGACCTGGACATGCAAGTCTAAGTCAACTCAACAAATTAGTCTCCAAGGACCTGGTGATAGTACTGCATAACATCAAGTTTAATAAAGACAAAGTTTGTGAGGCTTGTGCAAGGGGGAAAAAGGTAAGATCCTCTTTTAAATGCAATAAAGTGGTAAGCACGACCAAAATGATGGAACTGGTTCATATGGATCTCTGTGGACCATGGAGAACATCAAGTAGAGGTGATAAAAGATATGTGATGGTGCTTGTTGATGATTACTCTAGGTTTACTTGGACATTTTTTTAAACATCAAAATATGAAGCATTTGAATGTTTACCTCTTTTGTTAGAAAAACTGAGAAACAACTAGGTAATCAACTTGCATCAATTAGTCTAATCATGGAACTGAATTTGTGAATGCTAAGTTTGCTGAATTTTGTGATGTACATGGCATAGATCATAATTTTTCAGCCCCTAGGACTCCACAACAAAATGGAGGTAGTTGAAAGAAAGAATATGACACTTGAAGATATGGCTAGGACAATGCTTCTTTCTAGTAATCTGCTCCATAGCTTCTAGGCAGAAGCTATAAACACTGCATGTTACATAATTAATAGGTGCATGACTAGATCTCTTGTAGGGAAGACTCCATATGAGTTACTTAAAGGGAGAAAACCAAATATATCCCATCGTAGCGCATTTGGATGCAAATGCTTTGTGCATAGCAATTAAAAAAACTCCCCGGGTAAGTTTGATCCCAGAAGTGATGAGGGAGTATTCTTAGGATATTCTTCACATAGCAAAGCTTATAAAGTGTACAACAAAAGAACTATGTGTGTATAAGAAAGTGTACATGTGGTTTTTGATGAAACTAACATTCTTTCTGAGAGACAGGAACATGAAGCTATTGGGCTGGTAAAAATTTTAAATGAAATCTCAGCCCAAGCTGAAGCTGCACTAGAAGAAGGAACAGCTGATGGAATAGGTTTTTCCATCCAAGGCAACCTGACACGGGAAACTGAACAAAGAGGAAATAATTCTAATTCCTAAATAGAACCTGTCTATGAGCCTGTTCCTCAGCAACAAATCATGGGAGAAACATCAAGCAGAAACTAGTTGGTTGTGCAACCTTACAGATATCAAAGTTATTATCCGATTGAAAGCATAATTATTGATCTAACCTCTGCAATGAAAACTAGATCTTTATTAATGAATCTTTATGTTTTTGATGTTTTCCTATCTCTTATTGAACCTAAAAATATTGTTGAGGCTTTGCAGGACTAGGTAAATGCAATGCAAGATGAACTCAATCAGTTTGAAAAGAGTCAAGTTTGGCATCTGGTTCCAAGATCAAAGGACATATCAGTAATTAGAACTAAATGGGTCTTCAGAAACCAACTTAATGAAGATGGAACTGTTCAAAGGAACAAGGCAAGGTTGGTGGTTCAAGGTTATAGCCAAGAGGAGGACATATACTATGATGAGACCTTTGCTCCAGTTGCAAGGTTGGAAGCAATAGAACACCTCACAGCCTTTGTTGCATACATGGAATTTACACTTCACCAGATGGACGTCAAAAGTTCCTTCCTCAATGGATACTTAAATGAAGAAGTGTTTGTCAAGCAACCTCTAAGGTTTGAAAGAAAGGAATTTCCTGATCATGTATATAGACTTGACAAGGCAATCTATGTACTCAAGTAGGCTCCTAGAGCATGTTATGGACGACTATCAAAATTTCTGCTTGAAAATGGCTACAAGAGAGGTAAAATTGGTAACACTCTATTCTGGAGGGAATAAAGGTAAAGATCTTGTAGTAGTACAAACATATGTTGATGACATAATTTTTGGAGCAACCACTAAAAAACTAAGTAAGGAATTTTCTATACTAATGGGGAGTGAATTTGAAATGATTATGATGGGTGAGATTAATTTCTCTTTAGGCTTACAAATTAAATAAAATTCATATAGAACCATGATCCATCAGCAGAAATATGTAATAAAGTTGCTTAAGAAGTTTAAAATAGAAGAATCAAAGGAAATAGATACTCTTATTGTAATAGCCACAAACTTGGACGCAGATAAACCTAGTTCATCTGTTGATCAGAAGTTATATAGGGGTATGATTGTTTCACTTTTGTATCTTACTGCTAGCAGACCTGACATTTTGTTCAGTGTAGGGCTTTATGCTCGATTTCAAGCAAATCCAAAACAATCCCATTTGATCGTTGTCAAGAGAATATTGAGATACTTGAAAGGCACTACTGACCCTTGCCTTTGGTATCCAAAAGGTAGTAACTTTAACCTAGTGGGATATGCTGATGCTGACTATGCAGGTTTCCTTGTGGACAGGATGAGCACCTCAGGTATGGCACACTTTATTGGTTCATGTATTGAGTAATAGATTACTAAAAAGCAAAATTCAGTGGCTTTATCTACTGCTGAAGCTGAGTATACTGTTGATGCTTCTTGTTGTGCTCAATTGCTGTGGATCAAATAGCAGTTAATGGATTTTGGTATTGTTGTTGGTTGCATACCTACTTTTTGTGATAAAACTAGTGCTATTAGTATGATAAAGAACTCGGTTCATCATAAGAGAAATAAGCGCATAGATTTTATATACCATTTTTAAGGGATAACTGTCGACGCCACCCTTTTCTCGCGAAATCGGGTTTATGGCATTTGGGAGGACAACTTTATTCCCTTTTGGGATTTTGGATTTTTGGATTTGAAGAGTCGCCACCTAATGATTAAGTGCATTAGGAAACTAAGAGTTTTTGAGTTGGAAAACCAGAGTTCGGGTAAGGGCTAGAAATTATCTCGAGGGGAAGGTGTTAGGCACCCCTCAAGATCCACTAGTGTGGTTTCCGGCCATGTTACAATTGTGACTTTACAAATAAGCAATTAGGGCTCAAATAAAGGGGCTTGCACACAAGTTTAAACTCATTTGAGAAAAAGATAATGCCAAATTTTGTGAAAAAAAAGGATTTAAATAACTTATAGAGAAAACAATTAAGAAAACATATAAAGGCAGGGGAGCCCTAGGTTTATAATCAATATGAATCACATCAATGCAATATCCAACAATCACTCCTTAGAAGAGGGGTCGCACGTGATATTAGCGCACCGGTCATCATATCCATATTCTACCCTCCCACCCCGTAAAGGTTAGTTGAAAATGCATGAGTTGGTCACGAGGCTTATTACGTGTTATTACCTGTCCCGTCCTATAAGTCCTGGAAGGTGTTTAGGACTACTAATCCTATGAGGTGAGTACTAGGCTGAACCCCTAGGTTTTAAAGGATAAAATCCTAAACGACAAGTAGAGAAACAGTTAGGACTTGCACAGATTGTGTACACATAAATAGTTATATGGCTCAAATATCCCTCCACAAATAAGTCACGTAAATAGCACGTTTCAAACAACAATAAAGGTCTCAGATTTAGAACCTCAACATGAATTCTAGATGTGAAAACAGTGGCAAACAGTAAGTTTTAACGAATTCAAGAAATATGACTGATTAGTTTAAAAGTCCATTTTTGTTTTGAACAGGCGGTGCCTAACTAATCGAGTTTTATTTTTTTGATTGATTTTAGCAAATGTTAGGACTAAGGTTTGCCTAGGCATTTTATTGAGTACTTAGCCCAGATTTTAAAAGGTAGACATGCTGAAAATAGATCCGATAATACACCTAAGAATAGGATATCCACATATGAGTTATGCATGCAGAGACAGTATTGTTTCAAAAGAAGAAGTTATTTTGCGCTATTTATGTAGTTAACAACATTAATATCTAACGTGGATCCTTAAATGAACACGGATGTGATGATATGCATACGTGAATAGACCTGAGGAAACATGATATCTAATGCAAATATGTCCTATGCAGGATCTCTATTGCGAACAAAGGTGAAGTAAATCCTAAAACATGATTTCTACCCAAAAATATGCTAAGCATGCATCATCCCCACCCTTTTAACTATCCAGCCCCTTAAGTGTTTTACAAATAATTATTACAGACCAAAATTGCTAAATTACATAGCTAAATAAAAGAAAAATCAAGAAGGTATAGTATAGAAGGCCTAACAATAGGCCCAAAGTACCAGATCCACTTGCCATATGTCATGGCCTTACAACCCAAGTGTGTCATAGTCTCTAATGATCTCAGAAGAAACTAGACAGTGCTCATACCCAGGCACCCTAACCAAGAATGAGTAAATGCAGTGTAGAAGGCCAGCCTTGAGTGTCAGAGTTCAATGGTTACTCAGAGGTCCCCAAGGAAGTGCTCACTCGAAGGAGGCAGAGCCTAGAGTCTAAGAATAGTGTGAAGTGCGGGAAGAAGAGTTTTAAAGATAATTTCAAGTTTGAAAAGAGTAATTGAGACAACAGTCTTGAAATATGATTTCAAAAAATGATGAAGAATTTTGGTAAAATATTTTATCACAGAGAGAAGCAATACAACAACAACCAACAGGTGAAGAACTCATGAAAGAGCAAACACAAATAGGGGTAAGGGATTGGGGACAGATAACTTTGATATTAGCACTTAGATAGAGTTATAGTTATCACATAATTACTACATAGTTTTCACAATAATAGCACATATTAATAGGGTTAGGATTACATAATACTCAGGTAACAGGAGAGGTAGGTTTGAGCACCTAATGGGAGCATGTTGACAATAATCAGGTCAGGGTGAGGATCCGCAAATCATGAACACATAAGGATACTAAAGTCTTAGAAGGAACTGGAGGCATATCAGACTCAAAGAAAGGGAGGGATATGGGTGTAGTAATGACATAATCACAAGGAACCATATGGAAAACAAGGCAAATATTCCGACTTAAGCTAGTTACATGATAAGCAGTGGAACCAAAGGATGAAACACATAAGGAATAGTAAGTAAGCAAAAACTGGAGCATGTTATGTAGATGCTACAAAGCTAAATAGCAAAACATACCAGTTAGAGACTAGAAGATAGCAAAGTGCTGGAGATAACACAGCAGTAGCAGTATGCAGGACAAGGAGAATAGCTACAAGACACTAATATGCAGGATGAGAGCAGCAGTAGTATGTAAAAGCACATGTGTAGTAGAGACTACTCAGTCTTGGGTGTGTTTGTGTGATCAGTGATTTCAAAGGCAATTTGTGTTAGTGTATTTGTTCGTGTGTATCTCAGTGTATGTGTGAAGAGGGAAGAAAGGTCTTTATATATTTTTGAAAATAAGTAGTACATAGGCAAAGAGTGCACAAACATGGAAATATCAATCATTTAGTGTCAATTAAGACAACTGGACTCCTTTAATTAGGGAGTCTAGTTCAAATGGTGAGTCAAGGTAGAATAAGGAAAGAAATCACTTTAGCAAGGCTGATTAAGGAAAGGAATCACATAGTGCATAATCAAGGCCAAATACATAGTGGGTATTTAAGGAAAAGTAGAAATAACTGTGTTAAAAAATAGGGTATCAGTTCGAGAATCAAACAAATCAGTTCGAGAATCAAACAAAGGGATCCTAGAACAAATCGTAATCCCAGGGAATCCAAAGTAATTAAGGAAAGCATCACATAAATATAGAAATAATTCAAATTTGTACAGAATTGCATAAGGAATACACGAGATCATATATTTAAGGAAAGCATTTACACAAGAGGATCAGCACAAATCATCAAATAAATAGCCAGTAGGGTAAAGGTCGGAATTATCAAGCGTTTAAATAGCAGTCACATAATTAACACAGAGAAATATTCATAGAAATCAATAGGAAGAGGTCATAGTAGCGAATTAAACAGGAGTCACGGAGAACACATTAGTGCACACGATTGGGTAACAAAGGATACACATAATAAGTGTTAACCTAAAATTGGGGGTTCAGCATAACAATCAAGAAAACAAGAAAGCATAAAATAATCGATTAGACACAGTATAGGTGTTTTAAAAATCAATGAACTATTTTGAAAACATGGTCGAGAAAACCCTAGTTCTTGAAATCGTTAAAAACAGAGTTTTCTCGAAGAAAAACATGAAGAAACTTCCTAGAACCGTAAATATAGAATGGATCTTAAAAGAAACCCCAAAATATAGCGGACTAGGTTTTCGTTGAACCCAAAAAAGAGGGCAAACTTCATGAACAGCATAGATTTAGCTGGAGATACTGCAAACTTACTCAAACAATCGGGGATTAGCCGAAAAATGGCAAGAGACCCATAGGGGGTGAGTGAACCGCTCCAGGTTCATCTGAGGAGCCTAGGATATCACTGAGTGGCTAAGAGGAGGGTAGATGTTCAAGAGGTAGTGAGGAGTCATAGGTTCCTGTGAGAAAACTTGTCGGAGAAGGTGAACAGACCCCGTCGGAGGGGAGAAGCCAAAGGGATTCTAGAGAGTACCAAATAGATAGAGAGAGATGAGGAGTCTAAAAAATGAGAAAGAATGAGAGATAGAGAGAGATGAGGAGTCTAAAAAATGAGACGGGGGAAAGGGGGTAGGTGAGTGTTTAATTAAGGCAATTAAATCTGGGCCGTTGATCTCATTTGATCAACGGCTCAGATTAAAACGGGAGTGGACCGGGTCAATCAGGGATTGGGCTGGGTTGGTTCAGATGGGGTATTGGGCCATTTGGGTTTGATTACAATCTGATGGGGTGGGGTTAAATGGGGCTAAGATTGCAATAATAAGGGTTTTTTGTTAAATAGCAAATTTTCACTTTTAATTATTTTTATAAACTAGTAAAAAATGACTTAAAAATAAATTAAAGGTACTGTACTAATTAATAAAATATAAATATTAATGTTAAAATAATAAAAGTTATTTTATGATTATAAAATGTTGTTAATTGAAAAATGCGCTATAATTGCAATTATATGCAATTTAGCTTAAAAATACCAGACAAATGTGCAAAAATATGCAAAAAATCATCTTAATTATATATTAGTGTAAATATGAGAATGAAATAAATTATTCACCAAAAATTCTTTCCTGGGAATAATTATTGAATTTTGTAGTATTAAAATAGATAATAAATCGATTTAAAAATCTTTAAAAATAACGGAAAAGTAAAAAAACTTTTAGGCATGCTTATATATGTATGTATATGCTATTTTGAGAACATTTTGAGTATAAAAATATGTAGGAAAAATTGGGTATCAACTGCTGCCCCTCTTTACCCGAGAAGGATGAAAGAGTTGTCGGGTAAAGATATGATGGTCAATTTTGACCGAAAGAAACGATTCGAAGAGGTTTTGATCGAGCTCTGGCTCCTGAGCTGCTACATATCCCTGGTCTTACAATAATTAGGCTATATGTAGTTCAGGGGTTCCGTCGGCGGAACATGCCGATGGAGATTTCGAAAGACGGATGCAATTTTCGAGTTGGGAAGGATGGTTAGAGACCGATGGGCTGCTACAACCGGAGCGAGATCGCTCCTGCTGTGATGGCCATTGCTAACCGATGTACCTACAAATGAGCAATACGAACATATCGTGCATGAATTTAAACGTGTTGCAAGTTCCTGTTGGACCATAAATGCTGTCTTCGGATGGGTAGGATGACGTCCTCAGACCATGACGTCCTGGGCCAAGAAGCATATAATAGAGGATTTGCAGGCTGTGAAAGGATGTTCTTGAGCTATGAGAATGATGCCTCCGAACCATGATGCCTTTGAATAATGATATGCAAAAGATAAAAGCAGGGTCCTCAGGCCATGGCATGGCGTTCTCGGGCTATGAAAATGATGCCCCCAAACAATGATGCCTTTGGACAATTTGGCGATATTTCAACCCATAAAATGCAGGATTTGGCGATATTTCACCCGATGTTAACATAAATATAAATGTCGATATTTTAGCCGACATAGAAATTTAAATAAAATTGGTGATGTTTCAGCCGACATAGCGATATAAATAAAATTTGCGACGTTTCAGCCGACATAGAGATTTAAATATAGTTGGTGATGTTTCAGCCGATGTAAAGCATAAATAAAATTGGCGATGTTTCAGCCGACATAGAGATTTAAATATAGTTGGCGATGTTTCAGCCGATGTAAAGCATATATAAAATTGGCGATGTTTCAGCCGACATAGAGATTTAAATAAAATTGGCGATGTTTCAGCCGACATAGAGATTTAAATATAGTTGGCGATATTTCAGCCAATGTAAATCATAAATAAAATAGGCGATGTTTTATCCATGCAAAGATTTAAATAAAATTGGCGATATTTCAGCCATGCAAAGATTTAAATAAAATTGGAGATATTCCAGCCATGCATAGATTTAGATAATATCGGCAATATTCCAGCCATGCAGAGATTTAAATAAAATTGGCGATATTCCAGCCATGCAGATATTTAAATAAAATTGGCGATATTTCATCCATGCAGGTGGAGACAATGTTTAGTTTCGGAAGGCAGAAAGGTAGCCTTATGCAATGCAGGAAAATGCAGGATAGAGGTAGTGCTTAACCTCGAAAGGCAGAAAGGCAGCCTTATGCAATGCATGAAAATATAGGATGGAGGTAGTGCTTAACCTCGAAAGGCAGAAAGGTAGCCTTATGCAACGCAAGGAAATATAGATGGAGACAACGCTTAGTCTCGGAAGGCAGAAAGGTAGCCTTACGCAATGCAAGGAAATGCAGATGGAGACAACGCTTAGTCTCGAAGGCAGAAAGATAGCCTTATGCAATGCAAGGAAATGCAGATGGAGACAACACTTAGTCTCGAAAGTTAGAAAGGTAGCCTTATGCAATACAAGGAAATGCAAATGGAGACAACGCATAGTCTCGAAAGGTAGAAAGGTAGCCTTATGCAATGCACGAAATAAAAGTGAAGAGTAACGAAATTTCTTAACTGAGAGATAATAGCTGATAGTTGATTGTCGTTGTGGCCACTAGGGAGGTCCTGTGCGGATAGCACTTGTAATTGGGTGATGATTCTGAGAGTTGAACTCCTGCAAAATACGACAATGAACCAGATATGATGGTTCTATATTTTGGGGTACCTGCATTCAAAGAAAGATCGTGAGTTTTGTCAAGGGGGACGGTTAGTTCGTCTTCCCATGGACTCCATTCGTCCCACTCGGATCGTGTTTTCATTGGGGGTAGCGTCGCTAAACAAAGCAATTTGATAGTAGCCATGCATGATTTGGTAACATAATTTTAAAAATATGATGTAAATACATAATTTAAAAACGAATTTCTTTTAGATGAACCGACGACTGTGACACGGTTCAAGACATTGCGACCTCTTTTGCTCCGAAATTTTGAGGGTCCTCCTCAAAATTCTACCCTAGTTTACTGGGCTGGGGTTTTTGATGGCTGAGTGCGATGAATGGCTGAAAGTTGGCTTTTGAATTTTGAGGGTCCTCCTCAAAATTCTACACCAGTTTCCAATATCGGAGGGGGGGGGGAATGAAATTTTTATTGAATTGTGACCGAACCCATAGGGCTGCCTACGTATCCCTTCTTAAACGGGAATCAGGTCAGGCGTAGTTCAAATTTCATCATACAGAAATCATAATGATTACACATAATAACGCTTGACTGCATCAGAATTAATTGGCTTTGGCCAGACTTCTCCATCCATTTTTGCGAGTATGAGGGCTCCTCCTGTTAGGTCCCGGTGAACCATGTACGGGCCTTACCAGTTATGAGAGAACTTTCTTTGGCCTCATCCTGATGCGGGTAAATTTTCTTCAACACTAATTGTCCTGGCGTAAATTGTCTCGACTTGACTCTTTTATTGAAGGCTTTGGACATCCCGTTCTGATACAATTGCCTATGAAAAAATGCGTTCATTCTCTTTCCGTCTATAAGGGCTAACTGCTCATAGCGGCTCTTTACCAATTCTGCATCTTTAAGTTCCACTTCCTGTATAATCCTCAGGTAGGGAATCTCTACCTCGGCTGGGATGATTGCCTCGGTACTATAAACCAGCATATAGGAAGTCGCCCCTGTTGATGTGCGAACCGTGGTGCGGTATCCCAATAAGGCAAATGATAGTTTTTCATGCCATTGCTTGTGTTTCTCAATCATTTTATTCAGTATCTTCTTGTTTTTCTTATTGGCCGCTTCTACAGCTCCATTCATCTGAGGTCTGTAAGCTGTAGAATTCTTGTGCTTAATCTTGAACATCTCACACATTACTTTCATCAGGTCACTGTTGAGAATGGAACCATTATCTGTAATGATTGACTCCAGGATGCTGAACCGGCAAATGATACGGTCGCGAACAAAGTCTGCCACAACCTTCTTGGTTACCGCCTTATATGATGCTGTTTCAACCCATTTGGTGAAATAATCAATTGCCACTAGAATAAACCTGTGTCCGTTTGATGTGGCAGGCTCGATAAGTCCGATGATATCTATTCCCCAAGCAGCGAATGACCATGGTGAGCTTGTTGCATTGAGCTCATTAGTAGGCACCTTTATCATATCCGCATGTATCTGACAGCAATGGCATTTTCGAACATACTGGATGCAGTCTGTCTCTATAGTCATCCAAAAGTATCCAGCTCGGAGTATTTTTTTGGCTAAGACTAAAACATTCATGTGCGGGCCACAGGTCCCTGCATGAACCTCCTCCAACAACCTCGATGCTTCATTTGCTTTGACACACCTTAGTAATCCCAAATTGGGAGTCCTCGTATACAGGATCCCTCCGCTGTGAAAGAAGTTATTGGATAACCTCCGCAGTGTGCACTTTTGAGTACTGTTTGCAAGTTCTGGGTATTCTCCTGTTGACAGATATTTCTTAATGTCATGAAACCATAGTTTTCTGTCTGCTTCTTCCTAGACATGAGCACAGTAAGCGGGTTGATCCTGGATTTTTACCGGGATAGGATCAATGAAGTTCTTATCTGGATGCTGAATCATTGATGATAAAGTGGCCAATGCGTCAACAAACTAATTCTGGACTCTGGGGACATGCCAAAATTCTATCTTTGTAAACCTCTTCCTCAACTCCTGTACATGATGCAAGTACGGGAGTATTTTGGAATTCTTGGTTGCCCATTCTTATCGGGCCTGATGTATGAGAAAGTTTGAATCCCCGATCACTAGTAACTCCTGAACGTTCGTATCAATGGCCAGCTTGAGCCCTAACATGCAGGCTTCGTACTCGGCCATGTTGTTGGTGCACGAGAACCTGAGCTTGGTGGACACTGGATAATGCTGACCTGTTTCTGATACTAAAACTGGCCCTATGCCAACTCCTTTGAAATTTGCTGCTCTATCGAAGAACATTCTCCAGCCATCATAGGATTCTGCAATGTCTTCTCCTATGAAAGAGACCCCTTCATTAGGAAAATACGTCTTTAGAGGGTTGTATTCTCCATCCACAGGATTTTTGGCAAGATGATCTGCCAGTTCTTGTCCTTTGATCGCCTTCTGGGTCACGTAGACAATATCAAATTCACTCAATTGGATTTGCCATTTGGCTAGCTTGCCCATGGGCATGGGCTTCTGAAAGATGTACTTTAGCGGATCCATCCTTGATATGAGATAAGTGGTATAGGCACAGAAATAATGCCTCAACCTCTGAGCTACCCAAGTCAGAGCACAACAAGTGCGTTCTAGCGGGGAATATCGGGCCTCGTACAGGATAAACTTCTTGCCGAGATAGTGGATGGCTTGCTCCTTTCTCCCTGTTTCATCGTGTTGTCACAAAATACAACCGAATGCTCCATCCAGTACTGCGAGGTAGAGTAATAGAGATCTACCTGGTTCGGGCGGAACAAGAACTAGCAGCGTTGACAGGTACTCTTTGATTCTGTCGAAGGCTTTCTGATAATCATCGGTCCATCGGAGGGGAGAAGCCAAAGGGCTTCTACAGATTACCAGATAGATAGGGAGAGAATGAGAGATAGAGAGAGATTAGGATTCTCAAAAATGAGATGGGGAAAGGGGGTAGGTGAGGGTTTAATTAAGGGAATTAAATTTGGGCCGTTGATCTCATTTGATCAACGGCTCAGATTAAAACGGGAGTGGACCGGGTCAATCAGGGATTGGGCTGGGTTCGTTTAGATGGGGTATTGGGCCATTTAGGTTTGATTACAATCTGATGGGGTGGGGTTAAATGGGGCTAAGATTGCAATAATTAGGGTTGTTTGTTTATTAGCGAATTTTCACCTTTTATTATTTTTATAAAATAGTAAAAAATGATTCGAAAATAAATTAAAGGTACTGCACTAATTAATAACATATAAATATTAATATAAGAATAACAAAAGTGATTTTATGATTATTAAATGCTGTTAATTGTAAAATGCGCTATAATTGCAATTATATGCAATTTAGCTTAAAAATACTAGACAAATGTGTAAAAATTTGTAAAAAATCATCTTAATTATATCTTAGTGTAAATACGAGAATGCAATAAACTATTCACCAAAAATTCTAGCCTGGGAATAATTATTGAATTTTGGAGTATTAAAACAGACAATAAATCGATTTAAAAATCTTTAAAAATAAAGGAAAAATACCAAAACTTTTAGGCATGCTTATATATGACATATGCTATTTTGAGAATATTTTGAGTATAAAAATATATAGGAAAAAATTGGGTATCAACTACTTCCCCTCTTTACCTGAGAAGGATGAAACAGTTGTCGGGTAAAGATATGATGACCAATTTTGACCGAAAGAAACGATTCAAAGAGGTTTTGACCGAGCTCTGGCTCTTGAGCTGCCTACGTATTCGTGGTCTTACAGGAATTAGGACATATGTAGTTCAGGGTTTCCATCGGCGGAACATGTCGATGGAGATTTCGAAAGACGGACGCAATTTTCGAGTTTGGAAGGATGGTTAGGGATCGATGGGCTGCTGCAACCGGAGCGAGATCTCTCTTGATGTGATGGACATTTCTAGTCGGTGTATCTCTAAATGAGCAATACGAACATATCATGCATAAACTTAAACGTGATGCAAGTTCCCTTTGGACCATGAATGCTGTCTTCGGACGGGTAGGATGACGTCCTCAGACCATGACGTCCTGGGCCATGAAGCATATAATAGAGGATTTGCAGGTAATAAAATGATGTTCTCCGGCTATGAGAATGATGCCTCCAAACCATGGTGCCTTTGAATAATGATATGCAAAAGATAAAAGCAGGGTCCTCAGGCCATGGCATGGCGTTCTCGGGCTATGAAAATTATGCCCCCGAACAATGATGTCTTTGGACAATTTGACGATATTTCAACCCATGAAATGCAGGATTTAGCGATGTTCCAGCAGATGTAAAGAATAAATATAAATGGCAATATTTCAGCCGACATATAAATTTAAATAAAATTGGCGATGTTTCAGCCGACATAGCGATTTAAATAAAATTGGCGATGTTTCAGCAGACATAGAGATTTAAATATAGTTAGCGATGTTTCAGCCGATGTAAAGCATAAATAAAATTGGCGATGTTTCAGCCAACATAGAGATTTAAATACAGTTGGCGATGTTTCAGCTGATGTAAAGCATAAATAAAATTGGCGATGTTTTAGCCGACATAGAGATTTAAATAAAATTGGCGGTGTTTCAACTGACATAGAGATTTAAATAAAGTTGGCGATATTTCGGCCGATGTAAAGAATAAATAAAATTGGTGATGTTTCAGCCATGCAAAGATTTAAATAAAATTGGCAAAATTTCAGCCATGCCAAGATTTAAATAAAATTGGTGATATTCCAGCAATATAGAGATTTAAATAAAATTGGCGATATTCCAGCCATGCCGAGATTTAAATAAAATTGGCAATGTTCCAGCCATGCGGAGATTTAAACAAATTGGCGATATTTCAGCCATATAGGTGGAGACAATGCTTAGTCTCGGAAGGTAGAAAGGTAGCCTTATGCAATACAGGAAAATGCAGGGTGGAGGTAGTGCTTAACCTCGAAAGGCAGAAAGGTAGCCTTAGCAATGCAGGAAAATGCAGGATGGAGGTAGTGCTTAACCTTGAAACGCAGAAAGGCAGCTTTATGCAATGCAAGGAAATACAGATGGAGACAACGCTTAGTCTCGAAGGAAGAAAGGTAGCCTTATGCTATGCAAGGAAATGCAGATGGAGACAATGCTTAGTCTCGAAAGGCAGAAAGGTAGCCTTATGCAATGCAAGGAAATGCAGATGGAGACAACGCTTAGTCTCGAAAGGCAGAAAGGTAGCCTTATGCAATGCAAGGAAATGCAGATGGAGACAACGCTTAGTCTCGAAAGGCAGAAAGTTAGCCTTATGCAATGGAAGGAAATGCAAATGGAGACAACGCTTAGTCTCGAAAGGCAGAAAGGTAGCCTTATGCAATGCACAAAATAAAGGTGAAAAGTAACGAATTTTCTAAGCTAAGAGATGATAGTTGATAGTTGATTGTCATTGTGGCCGCTAGGGAGGTCATGTGCGGATAGCACTCGTAAGTGAGTGATGATTCTGAGAGTTGAACTCTTTCAAAATATGAGTATGAACCGGATCTGATGGTTCTATATTTTGGGGTGCCTGCATTCAAATAATGATCATGAGTTTTGTCTAGGGGGAAGGTTAGTTCGTCTTCCCGTGGACTCCGTTCGTCCTACTCGACTCGTGTTTTCATTAGGGTAGCATCGTTAAACAAAGCAATTTGATAGTAGCCAAGTTTGATTTGGTAACATAATTTTAAAAATATGATGCAAATACATTATTTAAAAATGATTTTCTTTTAGATGAACCGACGACTGTGACGCGGTTCAAGACATTGCGACCTCTTTTGCTCCAGAATTTTGAGGGTCCTTCTCATAATTCGGCCCTAGTTTACTAGGTTTGGGTTTCTGACGGCTGCTTGCGATGAATGGCTGAAAGTTGGCTTTGGAATTTTGAGGGTCCTTCTCGAAATTCTGCCCCAGTTTCCAATATCGGGGGGGGGGGGATGAAATTTTTATTGAATTATGAACGAACCCATAGGGCTGCCTACGTATCCCCTCTTAAACGAGAATCAGGTCAGGCGTAGTTCAAATTACATCATACAGAAATCATAATGATTACACATAATAACGCTTGACTGCATCTGAATTAACTGGCTTGGCCAGACTTCTCCATCCATTTCTGTGAGTATGAGGGCTCCTCTTGTTAGGACCCGGTGAACCATGTACGGGCCATACCAGTTATGAGAGAACTTTCCTTTGGCCTCATCCTGGTGCGGGAAAATTTTATTTAACACAAGATATCCTGGCGTAAACTATCTCAACTTGACTATTTTGTTGATGGCTCTGGACATCATATTCTGATACAATTGACCATGACAAACTACGTTCATTTTCTTTTCGTCTATAAGGGCAAACTGCTCATAGCGACTCTTTACCCATTCTGCATCTTCAAGTTCCGCTTCTTGTATTATCCTCAGGGAGTGAATCTCTACCTCGGCCGGGATGACTGCCTCGGTACCATAAACCATCATATAGGGAGTCGCCCCGGTTGATGTGCGAACCGTGGTGCGGTATCCAAATAAGGCAAATGATTGTTTTTCGTGCCATTGCTTGTGTTTCTCTATCAGTTTCCTCAGTATCTTCTTGTTTTTCTTATTGGCGGCTTCTACAGCTCCATTCATCTAAGGTCTGTAAGCTGTAGAATTCTTGCGTTTAATCTTGAACGTCTCGCACATTGCTTTCATCAGGTCACTGTTGAGATTGGAACCATTATCAGTAATGATTGACTCCGGGATGCCGAACTAGCAAATGATACGGTCGCGAACAAAGTCTACCACAGCCTTCTTGGTTACCGCCTTATATGATGCTGCTTCAACCCATTTGGTAAAATAATCAATTACCACTAGAATGAACCTGTGTGCATTTGATGCGGCAGGCTCGATAGTTCCGATGATATCCATTCCCCAAACAGCAAACGGCGATGTTGAGCTTGTTGCATTGAGCTTATTAGGAGGCACCTTTATCATATCCGCATGTATCTGGCAGCAATGGCATTTTCGAACATACTAGATGTAGTCCGTCTCCATAGTCATCCAAAAGTATCCAGCTCAGAGTGTTATTTTTTGGCTAAGACGAAACCATTCATGTGTGGGCCACAGGTCCCTGCATGAACCTCCTCCAACAACCTGTATGCTTCCTTTGCTTTGACACACCTTAGTAGTCCCAAATCGGGAGTCCTCCTACAGGATCCCTCCGCTGTGAAAGAAGTGATTGAATAACCTCCGTAGTGTGCGCTTCATATAGTGTTTGCAAGATCTGGGTATTCTCCTGTTGACATATATTTCTTAATGTCATGAAACTATGGTTTTCCATCTGCTTCTTCCTCGACATGAGCACAGTAAGCGGGTTGATCCTGGATTTTTAATGGGATAGGATCAATGAAGTTCTTATCTAGATGCTGAATCATTGATGATAGAGTGGCCAATGCATCGGCGAACTCATTCTGGACTCTAGGACATGCCGGAATTCTGTCTTTGTAAACCATTTCCTCAACTCATGTACATGATACATGTACGAGAGTATTTTGGAGTTCTTGGTTGCCCATTCTTCTCGGACCTGATGTATGAGCAAGTCTGAATCCTCGATCACTAGTAACTCCTGAATGTTCATGTCAATGGCCAGCTTGAGCCCTAAAATGCAGGCTTCGTACTCGGCCATGCTGTTGGTGCACAAGAGCCTCAGCTTGGTGGACCCTGGATAATGCTGACCTATTTCTGATACTAAAACTGCCCCTATGCCAACTCCTTTGAAATTTGCTGCTCTATCGAAGAACATTCTCCAGCCATCATAGGATTCTGCAATGTCTTCTCCTATGAAACAGACCTCTTCGTCAGGAAAATACGTCTTTAAAGGCTCGTATTCTCCATCCACAGGATTTTCGACAAGATGATCTGCAAGTGCTTGTCCTTTGATCGCCTTCTTGGTCACGTAGACAATATCAAATTCACTTAACAGGATTTGCCATTTGGCTAGCTTGCCCATGGGCATGGGCTTCTGAAAGATGTACTTTAGCGGATCCATCCTTGATATGAGATAAGTGGTATAGGCACATAAATAATGCTTCAACCTCTGAGCTACCCAAGTCAGAGCAGATCAAGTGCGTTCTAGCAGGGAATACTGTCACGACCCCGGTTCACCCTCTATGAACATGCCGTGATGGTACCTAGTTCCTATAGCTAGGTAAGCCTAACAATGCGGAAATTTAAAATAACTTGCGGAAAAATTAATTACAAACTGAACATATGTAAAATGATGACTGCATATAAGGCCGCTCGGCCTATACAACCCAAAAAAAAATGCAGAAGCCTACAACTCAATCCCAAAACCCGTGAACTCATAGGCAACCACAGGCTAAAAGAAATACTGTAAATTGTCTAATCTCCAAAATGTCTACATCAAAAGTATGATAGAATCTAAAAGATACAAATAGAATAAGGAATGAGACTTTTCGGTCTGCGGACGCTGCAGATATACCTTGAAGTCTCCGCTAGATCTCTCAGCCTCGATGATAGTACGCCTGGGTGGAGGAACTTGGATCTGCACATGGAAAACATGCGCAGAAGGGCATGAGTACACCACATCGGTTCTCAATAAGTGCCAAGCCTAACCTCGGCTGGGTAGTGATAAGGAAGGTCAGGGACCTACTGAGATAAAACATAATAAATAATAAGATAACGAAAACAGTTTAAATAAGGTCTACAGCGAGAATCTAAACCAGATAAATAAGTAAGAACAGTAGTAGAAAGCGGAGGTAACAATGCAATGAATACTGCTCTCAACAAGGAATAATAGCTGGGGATCTCTTGGTATCCCGAGGATCTCTTGGTAGCCTCATCATATGCACCAGGGATCTCTTGGGATCCCGAGGATCTCTTGGTATCCTCATCATATACACTGGGGATCTCTTGGTATCTCGAGGATCTCTTGGTTTCCTCATCATATACACTGGGGATCTCTTGGTATCCCGATATATAGAAATACATGTGCCGGGGATCTCTTGGTATCCCGCACCCTCAATCTAGAATATATCAATTACAGGGGGATCTCCCGGGAAGCCGTCCCGTAGTCCCAAATTAAACACACAACAACAACAACTCATAATCTTAGACTAAATGCAAAATAAATCAGTACAAGTAGTAGTAATTCCTAGCCTAACATGCTTCATAGAGTACAAATAATACAGTTAAACAATTAAGCAAGTAAGTCAGCTAAACACTTCTCTAAGCTAGCACAAGTTTAAGCTTACAGTCTAAAATGAACAAGTAAACAGGAAATCTCAATTTCAATACTTCAAGTAGAAATGGGTTTACAACAATTAGCTCAAGTACGCGCTCGTCACCTCACGTACGAGGCACTCAGATATTCAAAGATCATGTCCTAAGGGGAAAGATCCCCCACACAAGGTAAGACAAGCCACTTACCTCGAACCGGCTCAATAATCAACTAGGAACCACGCCCTTGCCATGAGTATCCGACTCCAAATGGCCCAAATCTATTCAATTCAATTACATATTGTAAATAATATTGCAAACAATTGATTCCACTATAAAAATTAAAGCTAGGGCACGAAAATAGGTAAAATGACCAAAACGCCCGTTAATCCAACATCTCGGAATCGAATAATTTTCACATTTTCAGAACCCTCGTACTCTCACGAGTCTAACCATATAAAAATCTCCCAAATCGGAGGTCAAATGCCCACTCAAAACCCAATAGTTTAGCCGATGAAGTTTTACCCCAAATTATCCAATTTTGATCTTAAATTCGAATTTCAATGATGTATTTAGCTATATAATGATGTAATATAATGAAAAGGGATCAAAGAAACGTTACCTAATAATTTTCTCTTCAAACCCCACTCAAAATCGCCTTCTCCCTAGCTCTCAATCGATTTTTCAACTTATGAAATTAAACCCTCGAAATTGTTATTTCTGAACAGTGGATACCGCTTCTGCGGTCTAGGGACCGCTTCTGTGGTCTAGGGACCACTTTTGCGGTCCCGATTATGTGAAAGACCAATCGCTTCTGCGATTTTTACTTAAGGGCCAGATTTCACTTCTGCGGAGGAATAACCGCTTCTGCGGTACCGCGTATGTGTAGAAACAACCGCTTCTGCGGTTCTTGAGGGGGAGACCAAATCTCGCTTCTGCAATGAGGAAGCCGCTTCTACAGTTCCCAAGCTGCAGAAGCGAAAAGATACTAGAAGCAGCAGAGCTGCTACTTCTCAACTTCCAAAATTTTCCGTTAACCTCCCGAATTCATCCCGAGGCCCCCGGGACCTCGACCAAAAACACCAATACCACCCAATACCTTATTCAAACTTGCACCAATCTCGAAAATACCTAAAACAACACCGGAAACCCGATTTAATCAATGATTCAAGCCTAAGAACCTCAAATTTCTTCCAGATATGCTTTCGATAAAAAATCTAACCAAAACACGTCCGAATGACCTGAAATTTTGCACACACATCCCAAATGACATGTCGGAGCTACTGCAACTTCCGGAATTCCAATCTGACCCTCGGATCAAAAACTTACTATTGGACCGGAAACTTAAAAAATTCAAATTTCGGCATTTCAAGCCTAAATGAGCTACGGACTTCCAAAATACATTCCGAACATGCTCCCAACCCCGAAATCACCTAACGGAGCTAACGGAACCATCGGGTTTCCATTCCAAGGTCGTGTTCACACTGTTCCGGTTATGGACTATTTTTCAACTCTTAAGCTCTCATTTAGGGACTAAGTGTCCCAAAACACTCCGTATCCCAACACCGAACATCCCGGCAAACCAAAATAGCAGAAATGAACGTAGGGGAAGCAGTTAATGGGGATCAGGGCGTAAATTCCAAAAACGACCGGCCGGGTCGTTATATCCTCCAACACTTAAACATTCGTTTGTCCTCGAACGAGCATAGAGAACATACCTGATGTACTGAAAAGATGAGGGTACTAGCTGCGCATATCCTGCTCGGTCTCCCAAGTCGCCTCCTCGGCCGGCTGAACCCACCACTAAACTTTTACCAAAGCAATGTTCTTTGACCTCCACTTTCTGGTCTGCCTGTCCAAAATAGCCACTAGCTCCTCAACATAGGATAGATCCTTGTCCAACTGGACTGAACTGAAATCCAACACGTGCGACGGATCACCGTGGTACCTCAGGAGCATCGAAACATGAAATACTGGATGAACTCCGGCTAGGCTGGAAGGCAAGGCAAGCACATAAGCAACCTCTTTAACTCGCCTCAAGATCTCAAAAGGGCTAATAAACCTCGGACTCAACTTTTCTTTCTTTCCAAACCTCATGACGCCTTTCATAGGCGAGACCCGAAGCAGAACCCGCTCACCAACCATATATGAAATGTCACGAACCTTCCTGTCCGCGTAACTCTTCTATCTGGACTGGGCTATACGGAGTATATCCTGAATCACCTTAACCTTCTCTAATCCATCCTGAACCATCTCTGTGCCCAGTAGCCTGGACTCACCCGGCTCAAACCAACCTATCGGAGATCTACACCTCCTACCATATAAAACCTCATACAGCGCCATCTAAATGCTGGACTGATAACTGTTGTTATAAGCAAACTCGGCCAATGGCAAGAAATGATCCCAAGACCCTCCAAACTCAATCACACACGCACGGAGCATATCCTCGAGAATCTGAATGGTGCGCTCGGACTGTCTGTCTGTATGGGAGTGAAATGCTGTGCTCAACTCAACCCGAGTGCCTAACTTCTGCTGCACGACTCTCTAGAACTGCGATGTAAACTGGGTACCTCTGTCTGAAATGATTGAAACTGGAATACCATTCAAACGGACGATCTCCCTGATATAATTCTCTACCAACCGCTCCGATGAATAAGTGGTACACACAGGAATGAAATGAGCAGACTTGGTCAGCCGATCCACAACGACACAAATGGAATCAAACTTCTTCAAGGTCTGTGTGAGTCCATATACAAAGTCCATGGTGATACGCTCCCATTTCCACTCTGGAATCTCTATTTGCTGAAGCAACCCACCCAGGCGCTGGTGCTCATACTTCACCTGCTGGCAGTAGAGACATCTAGACACATAACCAACTATATCTTTCTTCATCCGCCTCTACCAATAGTGCTGCCTCAAGTCTTGATACATGTTCGCGGCACCCAGATGGATGGAATACCGCGAACTATGGGCCTCTACTAGAATCAACTCTCGAAGACCATCAACATTGGGCACACAAATCCGGCCCTGCATCCTCAATACTCTGTCATCTCCAATGGCCACATCTTGGGCATCTCTATGCCGAACCTTGTCCAGAAGGACAAGCAAATGAGGGTCGTCATACTACCGCTCCCTAATACGGTCAAATAGGGAAGACCGGGAAACCATACAGGCTAGAACCCGACTGGGCTCCGAAAGATCCAATCTCATAAACTGACTGGCTAAGGCCTGAACATCCATCGCCATAGGCCTCTATGAAGCTGGTAAATATGCCAAACTACCCAGACTCTCTGCCCGGCGAGTCAAGGCATATGCCACCACATTGGCCTTCCCGGGGTGATACAGAATAGTGATATCATAATCCTTCAACAACTCTAACCATCTCCTCTTACGCATATTCAGGTCCTTCTGCTTGAGTAAGTGCTGCAAACTCCGATGGTCAGTATAGATCTCACAAGGCACTCCGTACAAATAGTGACGCCAGATCTTCAAGGCATGAACAATAGCAGCTAACTCAAGGTCGTGAGCAGGGTAATTCTTTTCATGTATCTTCAACTGTCTGGACGCGTAGGCAATCACCCTGCCGTCCTGCATCAACACTGCTTCAAGGCGAATTCTCGAGGCGTCACAATAGACAGTATAAGACCCTGAACCGGTAGGCAACATCAAGATAGGGGTTGTAGTCAAAGCTGTCTTGAGCTTCTGAAAGCTTGCCTCACACTCCTCTGTCCATTGAAAAGGGGCACCCTTCTGGTCAATCTAGTCATAGGGGCTGCAATCGATGAAAATCCCTCCACGAAGCGATGGTAGTAACCCACCAAGCTAAGGAAACTGCGAATTTCTGTAGCTGAGGAAGGTCTGGGCCAACTCTGCATGGCCTCCACCTTCCTCGGATCCACCCAAATACCCTCACTCGAAATCACATGGCCTAAGAATGCCACAGAACTCAGCCAAAACTCACATTTTGAGAACTTTGCATATAACTTATTTTCCCTCAAGGTCTGAAGCATGGTCCTCAAGTGCTGCTCAAGATCTTCTCGACTTCGCAAATATACCAGTATATCATCAATAAAAGCAATAACGAAAGAGTCAGGAAATGGCCTGAATGCACTGTGCATCAAATGCATGAAAGTAGCCAGGGCATTGGTCAGACCAAATGACATAACAAGGAACTCGTAATGACCATACCGAGTCTTGAAGGCAGTCTTCGGGATATCTGGCTCCTGAATCTTCAACTGATGGTAACCTGAGCACAAGTAAATCTTGGAAAACACCTGTGCGCCCTGAAGCTAGTCAAACAGATCATCAATACGAGGCAAAGGATAACGGTTTTTCATGGTAGCCTTGTTCAACTGCCGATAATCAATACACATGCGCATAGAACCATCCTTCTTCTTTACAAACAAGATAGGAGCACCCCACGGCGAAACACTGGGTCGAATAAAACCCTTACCAAGCAATTCCTGCAATTGGTCCATCCACTCCAACTCAGGAGGAGCCATGCGATACAGAGGAATGGAAATGGGCTGAGTGTACGACAACAGATCAATGCCAAAATAAATGTCTCTATTGGGCGGCATGCCCGGAAGATCAGCTGGAAACACATCGGGGAAATCCCGTACCACTGGAACAGAATCGATAGAAGGGGTATCAACACTGACATCTCACATAATCTAAATACGTGGCACATCCCTTCTCAACCATACGCTAAGCTTTAAGAAAATATATAACTCTACTGGGAGTGTGATCAAAAGTACCACTCCACTTAATACGTGGAATACCTAACATACCTAGCGTCACGGTCTTGGCGTGACAATCAAGAATAGCATGATGGGGAGAAAACCGGTCCATGCCCAGAATAATATCAAAGTCAACCATATCGAGTAACAATAAATCTGCTCTGGTCTCAAAACCACGAATAGTAACCAAACATGACCGATAAACGCGGTCCACAACAAGAGAATCTCCCACAGGAGTAGAAACATAAATGGGGGCATTCAAAGAATTTCGAGTCATACCCAAATGCGGAGCAAAGTATGAAGACACATAAGAATAAGTAGATCCTGGATCGAATAGAACCGACGCCTCTCTGTGACAGACTAATATAATACCTGTGATGGTAGAATCGGAGGCAACAGCCTCGGTACGAGCAGAAATTGCATAATATCTGGCATGGCCTCTCTCTCGAGAGTGAACTCTACCTCCCAACCTTCGCCCCTAGCTGGCTGGGTAGATGCGGGAGCTGTGATCATGGCCTGAGAACTCTGAGGAGCACGCTGTGGCTGAGCAGTCTGTGGAGGTGCACTCCTCCCAAGTCTAGGGCAATCCCTTACTACATGATGGGTGTCACCACAATCAAAACAAGCTCTAGGAGGATGCGGTGGCTGTAACTAGCTTGGGCTAGACCTGCTGGACTGACCTCTGGAAGTGCCCCGCGCAGGAGGCGCGCTAGGAACTGGAGGCGCATAATAAGGCTCCTGAGGTGCAGGCGGAGCTGGAGTACTGCTGGCTGCTGGTAATGCTGAATATACAGGGCGGCCAGAATAACCTCTACCATAACGACCTGCTGATGGGGTACGGGCACCAGAGTAGTGACTCGACTCTCGAGACCTCTTGGCCTCCCTCTGCCCTTGCTCCCTGGCGAGCATACCCTCAATCCTCCTAGCAATGCTCACTACCTACTGGTAAGGAATATCCATCTCCAACTCTCGAGCCATGCTGGACTTGATGGGCGAGATAAGGCCCTCGATGAACCTACGAACTCTCTCCCAAACTGTGGCAATAAAGGTTGGTGCATGCCTAGCCAACCTGGTATAACAGATGGCATACTCTGAAACTGTCATAGAACCCTGGCGCAAGTGATCAAACTCCGCGCGCCATGAATCCCTAAGGCTCTGGTGAATAAAATCTCTCATAAACATGTCTGAGAACTGGGTCCAAGTCAGTGAAGCAGCCTCGACTAGACTGTCTAACTCATAAGTACGCCACCAATCATAGGCGGCTCCCCGAAGCTGAAAGGTGGTGAAAGAAACCTCGCTGGACTCCACTATGCCCATAGTGCGAAGAATGCGATGACACTCCTCCAAAAATTCCAAGTCATCATCTGATGCTAAGCCACTAAATGATGGGGGATCATATTTCGTGAACCACTCTAGTCTACGCTGCTCGTCCTCTGAAGCAGCTGACCCATCCTCAGGCTGAACTGGTGCTGCAGGCGGTGCAGGAATAATCTCTAGGGCCTCTTCAACCTAAATTAGCTGCTCAGTACTGCGGACAGCGGGAGTCTGTGCTCCTCCCCCAACCTGGGATGTGGCTGCAGCAAGGGGAAGCAACCCTGCCTGAGCTAAGGTGGTGTACATGCTCATGAACTGAGCCAAAGTCTCCTGGAGCGCTGGAGTAGTAGTGGCGGTATTAGGTGTACCAGGTGCCTGGGCTCCGACTGGATCTGCTAGTGGTACCTCAGCGGCAGCTCGCGCAGGTGCTCTGGCTGCACCGCGTGCACGTCCTCGACCTCTACCCCGGCCCCGGCCTCTGACGGCTGCAGCAGGGGGCACGGGTGCCTGGTCATCTTGTGTAGCACGTGTGCTCACCATCTATGAGAGAATAGAAGACAGAAGTTTAGAATTGATGTCAAAATATCGCAAAATAAGGAATTCCAATGAATTGATGATTTTCCTAAACAGTTACATAGCCTCTCGTAGATAAATACAGATGTCTCCGTACTGATCAGCGAGACTCTAATAAATCGGCATGTGTTCCGTGACTCCTATGAACCTAGAGCTCTGATACCAACTTGTCATGACCCCAGTTCACCCTCCATGAACATGCCGTGATGGTACCTAGTTCCTATAACTAGGTAAGCCTAACAATGCAGAACAATTAATTAAAAACTGAACATATGTAAAATGATGACTGCATATAAGGCCGCTCAGCCTATACAACCCAAAAGAAATGCGGAAGCCTACAACTCAATTCCAAAACCAGGAAACTTACGAGCAACACAGGCTAAAACAAATACTGTAAATGCTCTAATCTCTACAATGTCTACATCAAAAGTATGATAGAATCTAAACGCTATAGATATAATAAGGAAGGAGACTCTTCGGTCTGCCGATGCTGCAGATATACCTTGAAGTCTCTGCTAGATCTCTCCGCCTCGATGATAGTATGCCTGGGTGGAGGAACCTGGATCTGCACATGAAAAACATGCGCAGAAGGGCATGAGTACACCACATCGGTACTCAGTAAGTGCCAAGCCTAACCTCGGTTGGGTAGTGACGAGGAAGGTCAGGGCCCTACTGTGATAAAACATAATAAATAATAAGATAACGGAAATAGTTTAAATAAGGTCTATAGCGAGAATCTAAACCAGATAGATAAGTAAGAACAGTTGTAGAAAGCGGAGGTAACAATACAATGACTACTGCTCTCAACAAGGAATAATAGCCGGGGATCTCTTGGTATCCCGAGGATCTCTTGGTATCCTCATCATATACACTAGGGATCTCTTGGTATCCTGAGGATCTCTTGGTTTCCTCATCATATACACTGGGGATCTCTTGGTATCCTCATCATATACACTGGGGATCTCTTGGTATCCCGAGGAACTCTTGGTATCCTCATCATATATACTGGGATCTCTTGGTATTTCGATATATAGAAATACATGTGCCAGGGATCTCTTGGTATCCCACACCCTCAATCCAGAATATATCAAGTATAGGGGGATCTCCCGGAAGCTGTCCCGTAGTCCCAAATTAAACACATAACAACAACAACTCATAATCTCAGACTAAATGCAAAAAAATCAGTACCTGTAGTAGTAATTCCTAACCTAACATGCTTCACAGAGTAGAAATAATATAGTTAAACAATTAAGCAAGTAAGTCAGCAAAGCATGCTTCTCTAAGCTAGCACAGGTTTAAGCTTACAGTCTAAAATGAACAAGTAAACATGAAATATCAATTTAAATACTTCAAGTAGAAATGGGTTTACAACAATTAGTTCAAGTATGCGCTCGTCACCTCACGTACGAGGCACTCAGATATTCAAAGATCATGTCCTAAGGGGAAAGATCCCCCCCACAAGGTTAGATAAGCCACTTACCTCGAACCGACTCAATAATCAACTAGGAACCACGCCTTTGCCATGAGTATCCGACTCCAAATGGCCCAAATCTTTTCAATTCAATTACATATCGTAAATAAAATTGCAAACAAGTGATTCCACTGTAAAAATTAAAGCTAGGGCGCAAAAATAAGTAAAATAACCAAAATGCCCCTCAAGGCAACATCTCGGAATTGAATATTTTTTATATTTTCAGAACCCTCGTACTCTCACGAGTCTAACCATATAAAAATCTCCCAAATCGGAGGTCAAATGCCCACTCAAAACCCAATAGTTTAGTCGATGAAGTTTTACCCCAAATTACCCAATTTTCATCTTAAATTCGAATTCTAATGATTTATTTAGCTATATAATGATGTAATATAATGAAAAGGGATCAAAGAAACGTTACCCAATGATTTTCTCTTCAAAACCCACTTAAAATCGCCTTCACCCGAGCTCTCAGTTGATTTTTCAACTTATGAAATTAAACCCTAGAAATTGTTATTTCTGAACAGTGAATACCACTTCTGCGGTCTAGGGACCGCTTCTACGATCCCGCTTATACGGAAGACCAACCGCTTATGCAGTTTTCACTTAAGGGCCAGATTCCGCTTCTGTGGAGGAATACCGCTTCTACGGTTCCTGAGGGGGAGACCAAATCTTGCTTGTGCGATGAGAAGTCGTTTCTGCGGCTCCACTTCTGTGGTTCCCAAGCCGCAAAAGCGAAAAGATACCAGAAGCAGCAGAACTACTACTTCTCAACTTCCAAAATTTTCCGTTAACCTCCCGAATTCATCCCGAGGCCCCCGGGACCTCGACCAAAAACACCAATACTACCCAATACCTTATTCAAACTTGCACCAATCTCGAAAACACCTAAACCAACACCGAAAACCCGATTTAATCAATTATTCAAGCCTAAGAACCTCAAATTTCTTCCAGATATGCTTTCGATAAAAAACCTAACCAAAACACGTCCGAATGACCTGAAATTTTGCACACGCATCCCAAATGACATGACGGAGCTGCTACAACTTCCAGAATTCCGATCCGACCCATGGATAAAAAACTTACTATCGGACCGGAAACTTCAAAAATTCAAAATTCGGCATTTCAAGCCTAAATGAGCTACGGACTTCCAAAATACATTCCGAACACGCACCCAACCCCGAAATCACCTAACAGAGCTAACAGAACCATTGGATTTCAATTCTGAGGTCGTCTTCACACTGTTCAAGTTATGAACCATTTTTCAAGTCTTAAGCTCTCGTTTAGGGACTAAGTGTCCCAAAATATTCCGTATCCCAACAACGAACATCCCAGCAAACCAAAATAGCATAAATGAACTTAGGGGAAGTAGTTAATGGTGATTGGGGTGTAAATTCCAAAAATGACCGACCGTGTCGTTACAAATACCGAGCCTCGTACGGGGTGAACTTCTTGCTGAGATAGTAGATTGATTGCTCCTTTCTCCCTATTTCATCATGTTGTCCCAAAACACAACCGAATGTTCCATCCACTACTGCGAGGTAGAGCAATAGCGGTCTACCTGGTTCGGGTGGAACTAGAACTGGCGGCGTTGACAGGTATTCTTTGATTCTATCGAAGGATTTCTGACAATCATCGGTCTATTTAGTAGCGGCATCTTTCTTCAACATCTTAAAGATGGGCTCACAAATGACAGTGGATTGAGCTATGAATTGGCTGATGTAGTTGAGTCTCGCCAAGAAACTCATGACCTCTTTCTTATTCTTCAGTGGTGGCAATTCTTGAATGGACTTAACCTTTGACGGATCTAGTTCTATTCCTCGTCGACTTACGATGAACCCAAGTAGTTTTCTAGCAGGGACCCCGAATGCATATTTGGCGGGATTCAGTTTCAAGTTGTACCTTCTCAATCTGTTGAAGAACTTCCTTAGATCTTCCATGTGGTCAATGTCTTTCTTGGATTTGATGATGAAGTCGTCTACATACACCTCGATCTCTTTGTGTATCACATCGTGGAAAATAGAGGTCATGGCCCTCATGAAGGTGGCCCCAGCTGTCTTTAACCCAAACGGCATCATCTTGTAACAATATATCTCCCATGGCGTAATAAAAGCCATTTTCTCGGTGTCTTCTTTGTCCATCCATATCTGATGATACCCGACAAAACAATCAACGAATGACTGTAGCTCGTGCTTGGTGCAGTTGTACATTAGAATATGTATGTTTGGCAAGGGGAAGTCCTTCTACGAACTTGCCCGGTTGAGGTCCTGGTAGTCGATGCATACTCTGACCTTCCCATCCTTCTTCGGCACTGGCAGAATAATGGCCAACCATGTTGGATACTCTACTACCCTGAGGACCTTGGCTTTGACCTGCTTGGTGACGTCTTCCTTGATTTTCAAACTCATGTCAGGCTTGAACCTCCTGAGCTTTTGTTTTACTGGCGGACATGTTGGATCTGTTGGCAGTTTGTGAGCTACAATAGATGTACTCAGACCAGTCATATCGTCAAACGGCCAGGTGAATATGTCCTCATAATCCCTTAGAAGTTATGTGTACTTTTCCTTTTCCGATGGTGACAGATGAACACTGATACACATTTCCTTGACATTTTCTGTATCTCCCAAGTTGACAACTTCAGATTCATCCAAGTTAGACTTAGGCCTATTCTCAAAGTCCTCGACCTCTTTAACGACCTCTTCTGGTATTTCATCCTCTTCTGAGTCTATATCCGTTTGTTGTGTTATCTCGTCGCATGTCACATTCATCGATTCATTAAGATAAGCAATAGTAATGCTGTGTAAATAAAGTAAATGATAGAGAAACTAATAAGAGCGAGATTTATAAGAAACTGAAATACTTTTGATAAATTTCATAATTGTTTTGAACATCGAAGCTCTTTTCGAATATTTAAAGAAAATATGGAAAGGAAATCAACTAGCGAGAAAGTAAAAGATATTGCATAGTGCTTTGTTCAGCCTTGCTACCCTGAAGCTTTCCGGGCCCTGATAGTTTTGATAGACCAATTGTTAAGGCGCGCTCCTCAGCTCACGACTTGTATGGAAGGGCCTTCTTCCCCTTCCTCCTCAAAAATGACATGACAGTCCATATTATCGTCTTCCAAGAACAAGTTCCTCATTGCTTCTAATGCTTCCTCTTCTTCTGACCCATATATGATGTTTGCCGGCTGGAAAGTCTGCTCCAAGCGAGGCATCGGGTGCTCCAGCTGATAGTAAGGACCGTGCCAGGGTGGCGACCATTCTTTGAACTCCTTCCAAGTGTACTCGTATCCTAAACCAAAAGTGATACCGTGATTTTTCAGCATGATAGGCTCGGTGATTCCCTGGAGGTTCCTGCCGAGTCCCTTGCCAGGTTCATATCCACTCCAATTCAGTATGCTCTCAATTCTGTTATCCCACCATTTTTCTTTGTCCACGGTGTTGACTCGCTCAATGTGATGGTAGGTTTCTCCGCCTGGCTTCCTTTTTTCTCCGATTGTTAGGATGGTCTGGCGACTGTATATGGAGTTACTACCATCGCCATGAATAATCACATCTTCGTGATTCCACTCAAACTTCACTGCCTGGTGCAGGGTTGAGGCTATAACTCCAGCGGCGTGTATCCAAGGTCATTCCAGTAGTAAGTTGTAAGATGCCAGGATGTCTATCTCTTGAAAATCAACGTCAAACCAAGTCGGTCCCATTTGCAGACACAAACTGATCTCCCCAATAGTGGACCTTTGGGAACCATCAAAAGCTTTGATGTTGATAGCCCCATCCTTGATCTCATACAGGCTATTCCCCAACGTCCTGAGAGTCACCAATGGACAAATATTGAGGCTGGACCCTCTGTCAATCAAAGTCCTGGTGATGAAATAGTCTTCACATTGCACAGTGATGTGCAACGCTTTATTGTGGCTTAAACCTTTTGGGGGCAACTCATCCTTGTGGAAAGTGATCTTATGACTCTTAAATATCTTCCCTATCATGTTCACCATCTCTCCTCCAGTTATGTTGCTGGGTATATATGCCTCACTCAGTATCTTCATCAAAGCGTTCTTATGTGCATCGGAGCTTTGCAGCGGAGCTAGGATGGAGATCTGCGCCGGTGTTTTATTCAGTTGATCAACGACCGAGTATTCTTTTGCCTGTATCTTCCTCTAGAAATCATCATGACCAGTTTCAATAGGCCATCCAGAGGCCTGCTTATTTGATTTAACTAGATGCTTCGGGGTATAAATCCTGCCGATTCTGGTTAAACCCTGTGCTGCAATTACTTTTCCAGACTCGCCTCGACGGTGTAATCCTAAGGAATGGCCTGTGTATGCAATGGTGTTATGGTTGACATTGCTACAGGAATGGGTGCCCTTGTTTTGGGAGGTAACATGTCAACTTTAAATGGTACAGCTGCCTTTGGAGACCCAAACTCCACCTCAATTGGCTATGTTGTCTTTGTAGATGGCGGTGTTTCTAGCTCTAGTGGTATGGACATATTTACTTCAGCATCCCTAGAGGGATGGATCTGGACTACAATTGGATTCAGTGTGACTGTTGGTTTTTTGGGCTCGTCACCCTCGACAATTAATCCAGTCGACCCTTTGGGGTCCCAATCATCTTCTACCTCGATCATGTGCACGCCTCCACCCTTGTGGTCAGGCAGGGGATTGTTACAAACTTTAGGAGCAGGCTCCTTTGCCACGATGATCTTATTATAAATTAAATTATCCTTCAGAGATCGGCACTCATGAATGGTATGCCCCTTCATGCCAGAATGGTATGCACAGGTTTTTTTTTTTGGATTGACCCATTGGGAAGGATTTTCTGGGGTTATGGCAGAGATTGGGGTGACGTAACCAGCAGCCTTGATCCTTTCATATAGCAGGTCGATTGGTTCGGCGATGATGGTGTATTTCTTGGGAGGTCTACGATCGAAGTTAGGGCACGGTCTAGGGAAGTTTTGGCGGGCGGGAGGTGATTGATAGTGAGAGGGCTGAGCATTATAGGCTTGGTAGACGGGTACGGGTTGGGAATATCTTGGTAAGGTGGGTTGATATGTGGGGGATGGAGATGATTGGCAAGTAGGTGGTAGAATTTGGTAAGAAGGCGGAGGTGCTTGGTAATTAGGGATTGGTTGATATGTGAGAGGAGGTACTAGGTAAGCTTGATATTTTACTAGGGATTTCGTTCTCTGTGCAACCATCACAGCGCTCAAATCCTTTTTCTTGGACGTGCCACCCGACTGTAGAGCCTTGTTGGTAGCCTGCAGTGACTCAAAATTAGTGACCATACCGCTTTTAATGCCTTCTTTAATCCTTTCTCTTAGTTTGATGATGTCAGAGAATTTCTGGCCTTCGATCAGCATCAACCTCTCATAATACGGTGGATCTTGAACTCGGACAAAAAACCTGTTCATCTATTCTTCTTCCAAGGCCAGCCTGACTTTAGCAGCCTCTGATCTCCAACGAGTAGCATACTCGCGGAATGTCTCTATAGGTTTATTCTTCAAATTTTGAATGTAGAATACATCTGGCGCATTTTCCGTATTGAATCTGAACCTGTCCATGAAATTGGACGCTATTCCCACCCAGCTTGTCCACTTCTTGGGGTCTTGGCTAATGTATCAAGATAGAGCATCACCTTTCAAACTTATCATGAAGATCTTCATGCGAATCTTTTCATCTCTTCCGACACCGACCAGCTTATCACAACATGTCCTCAAACGGACTCTAGGATCCCCCGAGCCATCAAATATCTCAAACTTGGGAGGTTTGTATCCCTCGGGAAGTTTGACATCTGGCTGAATGCAAAGGTCCTCATAATTTAGCCCCTCAATACCTTTGTTTCCTTCAACACCATGGACTCGGCTAGTAAGTTTCTTGAGTTCTGTGGCTAGGTTCTTGATGAGAGAGTCTTTGTAATTAGACTCCGGTGTGCTTGAAATAGGTTGAGTGTATTATGGCATGGTTTCCACATAGATGGGGGTATGGTGGGGATGATCATTTGTGTTTAGTGGTTCGAGAATGAGGAGTGGGGTGTTGTTTGAAGTGTGACATGTGTTGCGATTTTGATGGGGAATAGGTTGTTTCTATGGTTTCGAGATGTTCTGTGGAGATATAGGATTTTGAGCATTGGGGAAGTTGATGTCTGGGGTAGTGAGGGAAAATGACAAGTTTGCCAAGTTCCGAACTTGGTCTAGTTCTTCTTGAAATTTCAGTAGCTTCTGTTCAAGCTGGGCGGCACTTTCCTTGGACACCTGAATACCCTGAGGAACCTCTACCCTTTCAACTGAGCTCTCCTTCCTGATGTTTCTCAAGTCTTCCATTCTTGCTTTGTTCTTGTTTCTGATAGGACTTGGAGGAGGAGGAAGTGGAGGGCCCTTAGATCTTGTAGAGTAGGATGATGATGCCAGAGTGCAGGAACTAACCTTTTGGGGAAGGGAATAAAACAAAATTAAAAACAAAAAAGGTAATAATTTAGTGAGGATTATGAGGAGAAAATGTTGCAATATTTAAACACACAGTGCAAGAATATAAATTGTGTCATAATTTGGGAGCCTCGTTGTGCCCGAGGTAGGCCTAGAGACAAGTTGATTTGGAGAACTTATAATGCCAAATGCCTCATTTTATTGATAAAAATAAGACGAATCCCCAAAACAACACTAAAATTACGGAAAGTAAAATGTCACTAATGTCCATTGGCCTTATTACATTTTAAAGCGAAAAGAAAAAGACTCCTAACTACTTGGTCCCAGAAGGACCTTCCCAAACTCGGCATCTTTAGCTCCATCGAACAGCTTCACCAGCTCGCACAGTCCCAACAACAAATAAGCCCTAGCGAAGTGTCCTCCTTCATCTCCCTCAGCGTTCTGGCAATTCTCGATCCTATGGATGAATTTTCTTTCCAACTCTACCAAACCTCGCTCCAAATAATCTAGACGTTTGTTGGAGCTGACAGCCATATCCTTCCATTCCTCGATCAACTTTTGATGAGCTTCTTGAATTTCCTGGTGTTCATTCTGGTGCTCTCGAATCTTCTTTCGCAACTGGTTGTACTTAAACCGCTCCTCAGACTTTTCATCGATGACCCTGTGACCTCGAGCAAACCCTGGTTGTCCCAAACCGTCATGATCTTCTTCTAACCAACCTGGATAGTATGGGGTGTAACCGGCATGGTATCTGTCAGGTTCTATGGAATCCTTTTCCATTATGATTTTGCAATTACACATGTGTTGAGCTTGACATTTGTACTGGCTATCGTCGTCTTGTAAATCGGCACTGAAGTGACTCATCTTTTCGACCTTTGGTATAACCTGCTTCTTCCCTGCCTGCCTCATGACTCGGAGAGGGACATAGGGATAAGTTCCTCTCAGACCAATGAGTATAAGGAACGGAGCATCCCGAGAGCGGATGATGAACTCTCCAGTAGGGAACTATTCGAACATCCACTGCACTTTGTCTTCTTTCAGGGTTTCAAACAACTTTACCCACCCTTTAGTGTCTTCCGGTTGAGCAAACATGTCAGGCATATAGTTCATTCTCTTGGGATGGTGGAAGGCTATATGATCATTCCACGACCTTCGTGGAAGCTCTTGACGGTATTGACCCCTTGGGAGATGTTCTATAAGACAGAGTTGGAGTAGAAAGTTGCAACCCTCGAAGTGACTGGCCCCTCGCTGACAGTTTTCCAGGGCTCGGTATATCTCAACAGCAATCATAGGTGCTATGCTGAAAGGTTGCCCGCCAATCCCTTCCATTGGTGTCTTGGTGACCATGGCTAGTCTGGTATGAATCATAGCCTTCTTCATGAGAAATACTATCATCTCCAAGAAGCAGAATATGAAGATGAAGACTGTTCTGTGGATATGCACCAATGAGGTAAGGGAAAATTCGTCTGGGTAGGTGCGATAGGACTTGCTATGGCCGTACCTCTCATACAGATAGTCGAAAGAAATGTAAGAGTCCTTCAAGAAAGTCAAGTCTGGGTTTTTCTTCAATCCCATCATCTTGAGAAAACCCCTACCCTTGCGATTTTCTAGCATAAGCAACCCCGGAGTCTCCCAAGGAATACTTGCTAACCCTCCTATTTCCTCGACCAGAGGTGTCATTTCAAGATCCCCAAATCGAAACACTGATCTATCACTGTCCCGGAATAAGGTTGCAGCCTCTATGATTTTGTTGTCAGGCTGGATTTCCAAAAGCGAAGGAAAATTCCCCAAATATTTGCGGACGATAGTCTGGTCACTGGAGTGAAGGTCTTCCCACCAGTTTAGCAACCTTGAGTGAATGTTGGTTACCATGGCGAATCTGTGGACTTCGTGCCTCATTTTTTGCAAAACAAAGTATTAGACCTTTACCCCACCGGACTCCACTATTTAAATCAATAATTAGCATAATGGCATTTAGTTCTCCAAATAAATGCACAGAATATTGTGTTGTATGTTTGTTTTCCAAGGAAACCAAGTGGACTTTGGACAAGGCTATCTTAAAGTGTCATTATGTGGACAACATAACTGACTCGGGTAGGTTTGACAGTGATGCATGCACAATTAAATGGAATAAGGTTTCTATGGGGTATTAGAAAGGTACCCTTGAGCAGACAACTCAAGAGGGAAATGCACGGAACCGTCGACTGCATCGCTGATCGACTAGTTTTACCGCAAATATGCCTTTGCCAAATTTAGGGGGTGACAATATCGGAATAGCACAACAACTCATTATAAGCGTTGCTATGGTATTTGTTTGGCACGAGTGGAATATGATATTGAAGATGCAATTACAAGAATGAAACAAATTGTCACGTATTTTCACGTTCATAAAATTATTACAATAATTGCTTAAAATTACAATAGCATTGAAGGAAAGCAGTAAAAGAAAGCATTAAAGAAAAGGAAACAAAAAGCCAAGTCAGTTTCGAATAAAGACATTAAATAAAGAAATAAAGAGCAATAAAGTCACAAACAACATGAAGTGGTAAAAGCCTAAAGATATCCCCAACAGAGTCGCCATGCTATCGACGCCCCCTTTTTTTTACGAAACCGGGTTTACGATATTTGGGAGGACAACTCTATTCCCTTTTGGTATTTTGGGTTTTTGGATTTGAAGAGTCGCCACCTAATGATTAAGTGAATTATGACACTAAGAGTTTTTGAGGTGGAAAACCAGAGTTCGGGTAAGGGCTTGAAATTATCTCGGGGGGAAGGTGTTAGGCACCCCTCAAGATCTACTAGTGTGGTTTCCGGCCATGTTACAATTGTGACTTTACAAATAAGCAATTAGGGCTCAAAAAAAGGGGCTTGCACACAAGTTTAAAGTCATTTGAGAAATAGATAATATAGAATTTTGTGAAAAAAAGGATTTAAATAACTTATAGAGAAAACAAGTAAGAAAACAAATAAAGGGAGGGGAGTCCTAGGTTTATCATCAATATAGATCACATCAATGCAATATCCAGCAATCACTCCTCAGAAGAGGGGTCGCACGTGATATTAGCGCGCCGGTCATTATATCCATATTCTACCCTCCCACCCCGTAAAGGTTAGTTGAAAACACGTGAGTTGGTCACGAGGCTTATTATGTGCTATTATCCGTCCCGTCCTATAAGTTAAGAATGACAAAAACTAATATGAATCCTCATTCACGGACGGCTCAACTAACTTGGTGTCCTAAAGCCAAAAATATAAATATGCCCTTAAAATTCTTTCATAAAACACATGCACTGGTGAGACCAAAAAATCCATATGACGTTGGTCTAGTGGTAAGGGCGCAGTACATCATATGCGAGTTAGGAGTCCTCAGAATTTTAAATTTTTCCAAGATAAAAGCATAATATTTACATGAAAAATAATAGAGGAATAGGTTCACCATATACCGAGTTTCGAAATTTGCACCACTTTCCCTCGAAGATTTCTTAATTTGAAAAGATAGACAAAATATTGCTTCGTGATGTATGGATCAAATTAAATATGACCAAAAAAACTAATTCAGAGAAACTGAGTTGAAGTTGAAAAATTCATTAGAAGTATATAAAAGAAGAGTGTACATAAAGGAAGAAAAATTAGAATTGATAGAAGCTAAATACACTAGGACTATTTAATTTAATGAGGAAATATCGTTATTTACTCACTCACCATACAACCTCAAACAAGTAAAAAATATTAAATTTGAAGTTTTTATTGATAATTATTACTCAAATTATATGTGTGAGCACGTGATTTTTGCTTCTCGGAAACTACTCCAAAAGAAACCAAAAAAATAAAACAAGTTACCTTCGGGTACAATTTTGAGAATTTACTGGACGTTTTGGTAATTGTTTGGTCCGTAAAATGCTCACCTTGTTGTAGTTAAATAAAAATACAAAAAGTACATGTTGCATGCATTTAGGAGTTAATTGTGCATTTTTAGAAATTAATCAACCATAATTTGGTTAAAAGAAAATTACAAAAAATATGCATTTTGTGTCTTATTTATGTGCTAACGGTTGTGGATAGTAATTAATATTTGTGTGATTTTTATTTATTTAATTTTGTAAAATTATCTAGGAATTTTGGTTAATTAAAAGAAGAAAAGAAAAGGGTTGAAATATGAAGCAAATTGGATTTGGGCCAAAATTCTAAACCAAAACCAGGCCCAAACGTCCCAGTAACCCAGTCCAAACCAGTCCGTCTCTGAGACAGCCCAAACGACGTCGTTTCTGAGCCTCAAATCTGTACCGTTGATCAAACAGATCTAATGGTCCAGTTCGGTTTTCACATGATCGAAACGATGCCGTTTTAAGCGAATTGATCTTAGCCGTCCATTTTCAATCATCCAACGGCCCCAGGCCTTCCATTTAACTCGACCCGTTAACCCTTGAGACCGACCTAGTCTCATTTAATTGAGACGACGTCGTTCTTTCCCAGGCAAGAGATCCTGGCCATCAATCTAACTTGATTCAACGGCCAGTATCTCATCTTATACCTCGTATATAAGACTACCCTCACACCCCACGCCCCCGTAGCCAAGACCCCCTCTCTCACCATCGTCTCTCTCAAGCCTCAGAGACGGAACCGAGGCCCAAACCCTAGCCACCACCCGTCCCCTTCGCCATAAACCTGGCAGCAACGATGTCGGTGACCACCATTTTAACACCATAGAGCCTCCATCACACACTGAACCCAAATCCGCAAGCCCCTTGGCTCGAATCTAGCTACGTCTTCTCGAATCTTCAATCGAAGATTCGAGCCAAAACTCAACCTATGCCAAACCACCCCAAATTGATATCTAACACTCCCCTGACCTCCCTCGTAACCAAACCAACACTGGTTTGGTTCGAATTAAATCCAAACCACTTGAACCCCAACCTGAGCCCAAGAACCCTAGAAAACTCGAGCCTGGAGTCCTGTCTAAAATGAAGAAAATTTTGTCGTTCAATGGACCTTAGTCGAGGTGTTTTCAATTGAGAACACTCGATTAAGGTCCGTTTGGCCTCAAAAAAGTTTCAAGTCTGAGTTGTTCCAAGTCCATTTGATTTCTGATTTTTCTTTTGAGGTATTTCTTCCTTTTTTCTTCTATCTTTATTTATTTGTTTGTTAAGTTCAGTTTTTGTTAGTATTTTCATCTTTTTCGATTTTTGTTAATTTTTCTGTTCTTCTCTTTAAAGACCTTTTATTTGGTCGATTTGTTTGCTTCTGATTGTTTGTTGAATGTGTTTGCTATAGAATACATATTTGCTTCGATTAATATCGTCGAATAATTAGTTTCGTATTTCCCCTGTTTTGCCCGAAAACTGTGAATCACTGGTTTGTATGTCGATTATTTGTTATCGATTATATGTGTTGTAATTGATTAAATGAATATCGTCGATTAGTTGTATAGGTTTGTTTGTTAGAACAATATGGCAATAATGTTATTAGTACTGATTAATTTCCTCCGAACCATTGCTTGAATTAAAGTCTGGACTGTTTATAACTGAATTTAGGAAAGTAAATTGGTTATAGCTAGAGTCTAATGGAATTACAGAGTTTAGTTTGGCATTTGAAAGCCCGAAAGTTGGTTTAGTTTAAGCATTCTGCCAGTAATGAACTGGCATACCCTTAAAGCTAATTCAATAGTTTAAGAATCAAGTCAAGAGTGATATGGGGAATTTAATTAAACAATACTGCCCATAACCATTGGATTTTAATAATAGATTGTACACTAAGTAATGGGAAGTCAGAAATTAGGGTAGTTTAATGTTAAAGGCTGGAAATGCACATGAAAATGGTAGTGGAACCTGCTGTACAGTATGATATTCACCAACTTTTGAACTCCAAAGGTTTTAAAATGAGAAGTCCCATGCCTAGACAAACTAAAGTGGAAAGAAAACAGAAGGAATAACATGGATCTGATCAGTTTTAAAATAATTGGGCAGGTTGTAAGGTGAATTAGAGTTTAGTTATATAAGAGAAGTTTCAGATAGTCTTGGAGAAGTTTTTTTTTTGGAAATCAGGTCTCTTTCCAGTTAAAAACATCAGATATAGTCTTAGGAGCTTCTTCCAGTTTTTTTTTTAAATCAGGGTTCTTTTCCAGTTTGAAATCAGAAAAGTTTGAAAAAGAAAAACTGTTCTATTACTCCCTCTGTTAGTTTGCCTTCCATTCGACAACTGAACCTCAACTTCTATAAGTCCTTGAAAATCAGAATAGAGTTTTGAACTGTTGGTCTTATCCAGTGATACTACTATGTTAGTTTGAGAGCAGAAACAATCAGAATCTCTTGTTCTTTTCTGTTCTATAGTGAGGTATTCAAAACATTCGAGTTGTTTGCTGACCTGTGTGGATTACTGCTTGTTTGGCCGTGTGGGTTTTTAAAGCTGGTTCTTAGTTTGCTGGATTCTAAGCTGTGTTCCTTGCTACTGTTGGTTCTGCTGTTTGTCTGCTGTGTTTGAGCTGCTACTGATCTCTTCCTTCTTCATTTTGCTGTTGAATTCCAGGTACACAGCCTTGAACTCATGATTGGTGTAAACTTGAACTGGAATTTGAAATGAAAATGCTCACTGGAATCATATGTCTGGATCACTCTTGTTTGCTTCATAGTTAGTTTAATTTGCCATGTACATTTGTTAAGTTGTAAAGCATACATTCACATAATTCGGACTGTTTGTATTTTTTGATTAAAATCATCGATTGTAAAAGATAAGTTTGACGTTTTCCGTTGAGGATGTTGAAATCGGTAGACATTAGTGTTAATTTGATTTGGTTTATAGTTCACAGCTCGTGTTGATTAATGGTTGGATAAAAACAGTAAGTTAAAAGTAGACAATTTCATATCTGATAATGATTTATCCGAACTGATTTTGTGATGTAGTGATTAGTCTCTTTATTTGTTCTCTTAGTATTTTACTTGTCTTAGTTTAATGAGCCACGCACGAGTAAATTTTTCTTAATTTAGTTGACAAGAGAAGATGAGACACACATATAAAATCAAAAGATAAAGGCTCATTCTTGTTAAGAGGTTCATTGAATCGGATGTTTATCCCGTCTAGTTAGCAGTGCGTTGGTTAAAAAATTGGAATCACGTTGTGCACTATCGCTTCGCGCAGAGTAATTGGAAATAATTTCAAACGGACATTTTGTTTTACATGAATAAAAAATGTTGTAGAGTTTCGATGGCCGTCTTACCCGGTATAGGCTAAAATAAATGACCCAGGTACACATTTGACTTGCATATTCGTTAGGGGCCTGATTCCAGGTCGAGATTAGGCCCGTTTTTTTTAAAGGTTTAAATGTATAGTTTTAACTTAATAAAAGCGGTTTAAATTTGATAAAAGTACATAAGTTATAACATGTTTTAAAATCAGATATTTTAGCCATCTATAATAGTTTAAGCGATTGTGCTAGAACCACGGGATCCGGGGGTGCCTAACACCTTCCCTCGGGTCAATAGGATTCCTTACTTAGAATTTCTGGTTCGCAGACTTCATTTGGAAAGTCGAAAATTTCCTTGATTTGGGATTTAAATAAATCGGTGACTTGGGACACCATAATTTATTCCAAGTGGCGACTCTGAAACACATAAATATTCCCATTTTGAATATTGTCACTTTAAATGGAAAAACTCCCCTTATACATTTATCCCTCGAGGTAGGTGCGTAAAAAGGAGGTGTGACAGCTCTGGCGACTCTGCTGGGGACACGAACCTAGAACTTCGGTTTAGGGTTCAAGAATTCGAGCTTTGAATAATTGTTGTATTTGGCCTATTTATTATCTGGTCTTTATTACATGTTTGTCTTAATGTGCTAAATGTTGCTTCTACCGCTCTGATATTTTGTGAACTGTATATAAACTGTGCCGATGCCCATTTCTCTTCTGAGTCTTCTTGAAATTAAAATTGGGCATTTGCTTGACATAGCCCACCTTCTTTAAGATAGCCGAGGTGCTTGGCACCCGGTGAAGGATTTACTCACACATGTTTTAGGCGGGGAGCACCACCAGTTAAGCCAGAAAGCAATGCTACCGGTACACTGACCCTCCTCGGCTCGAGTTGTCCGCTCGAGTAAGCCAGTCTAGATACTTTCTCCAACAGGATGTTAACTTAGAATAGCAAAGCCTCATGCCAGATCCCTAGTAGGAACGTTTGTTTGCATCATGTGCATTTTCGACTTAGGAGACTCAACACAGGGGTTGGATCTGTCTAGGACAGGTGTACCTGAAATGAAAAGACCACTATGATGCATCCTGTTTGTGCATTTATTTGTCTCGGACTTGCATGCTGACCGGCTTATTTGAAAAAAAATAAAAAAGAAAAAAAAAAGAGTTGAAGAAGGAAATAGCAGTATATATGATTAAGGGATTTAATCACATGTTCTAAAAATACCAACGCCCGAATAATGTCGAAACTCTGTTGAATTTTTTGAAAAAAAAAAGAAAAAAAAAGGGGGGTTTCGTTTTAAAAAATATTTTGTTTTGAACTACGCAAGTTTGATTCTCACCGGATGTGGGATACGTAGGCAACCCACATCGGGCTCAACTATTTCTGTTTTTAAAAAAAAAATGTTAAATTTAGGGGGTAAATAAATGTCTTTAGTCAAGGTAACACCATTCTTGGGAAAACAGCCAAACGCCTACAAAAGGGCGCCGAAGGACTTGTTTTGCGAGAACAGCTACATATGTGTCATACCGGATTCTATTGCACAGCCTTCAAATCTTCTTCAAGTGCTAAAAGGTCGTGTTAACAAGATCAGATTTAAAAAAAAAGTAGCAATAAGAGATGTAAATTTTCTCTTAGGCTTAGGAAACTTTTAAATTTTATTTTTTATCTTTTCTAGGATCAGCATGGTGCCCCCACAAAGAAATGGTCAGAAAAGGGCAAGAGATGAAACGCCTCCTATGTTTATGATCCGAGATGAGACCCCGAGCCTCCTCCGTAATTGGTAGGATGGTTTTGCTACTTTGGAGCGAAATCAAGTTTTCAAGCACCTCAAATTTCTTCTAGACGTCATGGGAATTGAGCCGAATAGGGATCTGATTGGGGCTTTGGTGAGTTATTGGGACTCAACAAATAATGTCTTCAGATTCAAAGATTGTGAAATGACATCCACCTTAGAAAAATTAGGTGGGCTCTCAGGATTTGGGAAGGATCTTTACAGAAAGAAACCCGCCGCTCCCAGAAAAGTGGGTGTGAATAACTTTTTGAAGAAATTATGCCTCCGCCGGATCCCGATGGATTGCTTAAACGAAGGTTGGGTTCCCTTGAAGTATCTTTACGACAGGTTTGGTGACAAGAAAGGATTTGAGAGATTCTCAACCACGGAATTCGTCAACCAATTAAGTTACGACACCTGGGGGGATTTGAGAACCTTCGCATTTATGATCGCTTTTCTGGGGACCATGGTTTTTCCAGAGAGAGATGGGCGCATCAGAATTCGTTTATCAGCAGTGGTCTCATATTTGCAAAGCAGTGAAGAACATACTATTCTTCCTATGATATTGGGGGATATTTTTCGAGCATTAACTCGATGCCAAGAAGGTGGAAATTACTTCGAAGGATGTAACATCTTGCTGCAAATGTGGTTTATAGAGCATCTTTATCATCACTCAATAGTGATAAATTTCGGCGAATATTGGCTGAATTACATTCGTTGCCATCCAAGCAGGGCTGCACGTTGTAATCTTCCGAACGGGGTGAAGGCCTGGCGGGAATTACTCAGTTCTTTGAAGGTGGATGAACTCACTTGGAACAATTATTGGTTCCCTTCTGCTAATGTTATGCACATGTCAACGTATCGCCCGTTCTACATACTAATGGGTTTCAGGGGTTTCCAGCCATACGCCCCATTAAGCGTCATGCGCCAGTTAGGGAGAGAACAGAAGAGACCCCCAACTGAAGATATGCGTCCATTCATGTGGGAATTCACAACAGAAGAACTCCCAAAGGAATCTTATGCACAAAAGGTTTGGTTTGGTAGTCGATGCTCTGACACCGATGAAATGGTGGCCGACCGAGAATGAGGAGAAGTAAGCTTCGCATACCTCGAGTGGTTGCACAACCAGGCGATACCCGAACAAAGAGCAGAAAGGTCTGTAAAGTACGGAGTCGATTGGGAGAGGGAGATAGAGTCCAGAGTCAGGAAAGATAAAAGAGAAACAGCACGAGAATTTCAATCTCATGTTGACACCTTGCGAGAGGATAAAGGAATACTGGAAGTAGCCATGGACATACAACAAGCTGACTTCGATCAGGAAAGGGTTGATTGGGCGCAAGAGAAGCAAGCACTCCAAGCCCAAATTCAAAAGATGAAGTCAACTGCAAAGAGGTCAAGAAGGAGCCAGGCTGATTAGTTACTCATAAACAATTTGGAAAAGAAAGCCCTCGAACATCGAGAAGACTTGGAGAAAGCGGAAGCCACTCTAACCACGATTCGGGCCAGATGGACGAGGGGAGCACAACAACGAGCACTTGATCTGCGACAAATAAAAAGAGATTATGAGGGGATCATCACCGGCCTGAGAGGAACAAATTCCACTCTCGAAGAGCGGGTCTTTAAACAAGCCCGAGACGCCAGGACAGATAGAAACTGTTGCTACGACTTGATGGCACGGATGGAGAAACAAATGGATAAGCTCCTGGACCAACTCACTGGCATTACTCGGATATTGGGGGTAAAGAATCAACAAATAGAGCAACTGCTTGGGGAAAAGGATAGGATCAGTGGTAGAATCGAAGAGATTGGGTGCTACATCACCATGAGGTGCCTAGCATGCGAGCAAATGCCCTGTCCTACCCTCGTTTCTTCGGTTATGGGATATGTCCACAAAATCATAGAAGAGTTGAGAAGTCTACAAAGGGATCTCGCTCCAAAATCTGCAGCAAGGCCGAACAATGCCTCACGGACACAAAAGTTAAAAGCTCTGAAGCATGCTTAGTAGAGTCTGTATTTTCTTTATCTTTTAGAGTCTGTTTAAAGTTGTATTTCCCTATTTGCATCAAAGTCTCCTGTTTTCACTTTTCACGAATGTTTTAGCTTTGTAAGCAGAATATTTCGACAACAAAAAAAAAGGAAATCCAAAAAATTGATGTCTTTATTTTACATTTTTCACCGCCCGAACTACGTTCGGTCTGATTCATGCGGGGACATGATACGTAGGCAATCCACATAATATTCGACCACCATTAAAAGAAAAAAAAAGGAAAAAAAAAGGAAAGAAGCAATAAATAAAGGAAAGCTTGGGAAGCATTTAAAAGAGGAGCGCAAAGAGACGCCGGAATGACGCATGCGACCAATGCAAAACATGTAGAAACCTACTTAACTGTATAGGTGCATCACACCCCAACGTGAGATTACCTATCTGTTATTTGTTTCAAACTAACCGTTTGCTTGCTGCGAGATCCAGGTTTTATAGCAGGGTGGTTGGTTTTGTGGTAGTCTGGCCTCACATTCGTACTTTACGAGGTCGAAGGGAAGTCTTCACCTATCCGTCACAAAGTCGAAAGGAAGTGTTCACACTTACTTCACAAGATCCAAAGGAAGTATAGAAATGTCTTCAGAAATTACTCCACCAACAATTCCTACTTTAGAGGAGAGTTCAATCACGACCATCCCAACTTCTGAATCAGCTACTGCTGAGGAGAACAGAATCATGCGTCTCCGCATGTTGGAAATATTGGACGATTGGAACAATGGAAGAAAGCCGCCAAGTGTGATCCCTGGATTCCCCGAGCTCTTTGCTAGGATAGGCGGGACTTCCAACGTCCCCGTAAGTTATCCAACTACCCCATTCGGGTATCCTACCAATTCGGTTCACTCTGCCGGATCGCCTTCTGAGTCTTACCCCCAGGCGTCGGCAATGGGTACGGCCCCAATCACATTTACCACACCGCCTTGTCCAGCTGCGGCGCAACCCACTATGCACATGCCTAACTTTGACTCATCTTCGTTCACATTCCGAGCACCATCTTTCTCATTAGAACCTGCCCGATTTACTGCCAACGCATACCCTCAGCATCCTCAATACGAGTTTATACCTGGGCAAGACCAAAATCCTAGAGCGTCCGAGCAGGATGAAATGGCCAAGAGAATGAGAAGCCTCGAGCAAAGTTTGAGGAACATGCAAGTTTTGAGCGGGCAGAAAAGTGTCTCCTATGCAGATCTATGTATGTTCCCACATGTCCATTTTCCGTACGTTTTTAAAACACCTAAATTTGAAAAGTATGATGGGCACGGCAACCCCATCGCTTATTTGAAGAAGTATTGCAACCAGTTGCGAGGCGCCGATGGCAGGGAAGAATTGTTGATGGCATACTTCGGGGAAAGCATGACCGGCATTGCTTCTGAATGGTTTATGGATCAAGACATCTCTCGTTGGCATATATGGGATGATCTCGATGAGACTTTATTTGGCAATTCCAATATAACATAGACATTGCGTCGGATAGGAATTCTCTGACAAATCAAAAGAAGAAATCCTCAGAGAATTTCAGAGAATACGCCATTAAGTGGCGCGAGCAAGCTTCGAGAGTAAAACCTCCCATGGATGAGATGGAAATGGTCACTGTCTTTCTGCAAGCCCAAGAGCCTGATTACTTTCAGAACATGATGTCGGCCATGGGAAAGCCTTTTGCAGAAGCAATCAAAATTGGGGAAATGGTAGAGAATGGTTTGAAAACGGGAAGAATCTTGAGCCAGGCAGCCATATGAGCAACCTCTCAAGCCATCCAAAGTGGGTCCGGAGGAATAACAAGGGGCAAGAAAAAGGAGGAGACGTCCATGGCAGCGTCAGGAAGAAGAGAATATCGTAACCACAAGCCCCATTTTCCAGAAAGAACCTCGCAATACTACTACCCCCATCAGGATGTGGCATATGCTCCTCAGCCATACATGGTCATGAATGCTCAACCCTATGGCAGACCACCGCAACAAATCAACCGAAACCAAGCTCCACCTCCCAGAAACCAGCTTTCTTACCGAAACCACTATAATCCCCAAGCACCCCAGAATAACTTCCGTCCTCGGGAACCGCCCAGGAGACCAACTTTCACCCCCATCGGTGAACCATATTCTGAGTTATTCCCGAAGCTTGTCCAAATGGGTTTCCTACAACCCATACCACCAAACAGGCAAAACCCGGAATCACCATCATATCAGCGGGGTGTCAGACGTGCTTATCATTCAGGGGCAGAAGGGCACGATACGAACAATTGTTGGATTCTAAAAAGGGCAGTGGAGGACTTGATAGAACAGAGAAATATAGTGGTAAGGGACGAGGAGGTCCCAAATGTGACTAATAATCCCTTGCCCGTTCACAATAATGGGCCAGT